>JAFEMH010006285.1:0-129261 GCA_022495995.1 Adenophora triphylla var. japonica | reverse complement strand
ATATCATCAAAACCCTCCAAAGTAACCTGCTCCAAGCCAAACTGTCTCAGGACCAGAGCCGGAACTAGGGAAACCGGGACTGAGAAAGCCCCGGAAGCATAACCACATGGGACCTGTCCTGAAGCACTCTGCGAGTCTCCACCCGCCAATGAGGCACCAACCATCTGATATCTTCAGTCTGGCGACCCGCCATCCAACGGCGCCCACCAGCCCCGATTACTCAAAATCTACATCGAACACCTCTCCTGGCGGAAGTCCAAGGCCTGATCATATCCGAGGTTTCCCCGAGAACCCCCAAACGCTCCATCAACCTGAGAGGAACTTAAAAAAAAAAACCCTGCCCGCGTGCACACACCGCCGTCCCGGCAGCCCTAATCTGCCACAACATGAAAAGTCTCCCCATAATCAAAGGAACGACATCTCGCGGAATCTAGTGCGACTGAACGACCACATCCAAGCAAAGACCGATGGGAAGACCCCAAAGGAATAGACCATGAACAGGGTGCCAAACATACAAAGTGCAAAGGCATCCCAATAGGCATCATCTACTAAACCCAGGCCTCCTAAATCTGACGGGAAGACCCAAATATCGGAAATGATCGGGATCGCGGATCACACCTTGCCCGTTCCTCCGGGGAAAGATGAAGGAGGACGCAGAATCTGTCAGCAAATAAAGCCCCTCCGGCAAAGGCACTCTATCTCTTCCACCTCCGGACCTCCAAGTAAGGCCT
Source organism: Adenophora triphylla var. japonica (assembly GCA_022495995.1). Lineage (NCBI taxonomy): Eukaryota > Viridiplantae > Streptophyta > Magnoliopsida > Asterales > Campanulaceae > Adenophora > Adenophora triphylla. The sequence continues at coordinate 128,530 of JAFEMH010006285.1, read as the reverse complement.
CGGAGCTTCGATAGCCGAACAATCTCGTTGAAGGAAAGGCAAAAGACATGCCTTCTAGTATCCCAAAAGCGAAGAAGAAGCTCTTCAAAGAGGTCATAATCCAGGAACCAATGTCTTTGAGAGACTAGCAAGCATCGTATCTTGTACCTTTCTTCAAAGAATGATCTTTCTCTCATGCATAATCTCCCTACACCACTCCTTGAACTTTTCAAAGAACAACATTTGCCTTTCTTTGGACAATTTTTGGAGAACTTTTGGCCATTTTCATGGTTTTTCTCTCTTTCTCCCGAAAATGGCTGTTTGGATCTGGAGAGTTGAAGAGGATATTTGAATTTGAAATAAAGCAAGACCAGTTTGAACCAAAATTAAAGGACAATGTCAGGAAAATTTGCGTCTGATTTGCCGCGCTGCATCGGACATAGTTATCAGCGGCCAGAAAAAAATCTGCAACTGCTAAGCCAATGCTACATCAAAAGAGGAATATTCCGTCAGGTTACTCCCGAAACAGTGCAAATGCGAAAACCTCCCTAAACCAATCTCATATACCAAACACCCTTGCAAAAAAAAAAAACCCAAGGCTCATGCAACCACTTTGCATTTATATTGCATAAGCATTCATAAAATAAAATCCCTAAACTATTACATTTCAAAAAAAGAGTGTGCATAAAACAAAAAAAACAAGCATTCACAAGCATTCGCCAAAATAAAATCCTAAATTATTACATCGAAAAAAAAAAAAAATGTGCATAATGCTGTACAAATCTAAATCTCAATCTAAAAAAAAAAAAATCAGAATTCGGAGTCTCCAGCTGCCTCACGTCTCCCAAACGCCCTCTTGCGACTCGGCCCGCCTCCTCTGGAGCCACGAAAATCTCGGGCTCAGAATCGTCCTCGTCTCCAGAGAAAGAGAGGCTCATCAGGACCAACCAGCCCACGCTTGACAGAACTGGCCGAGATCTGCGAAAAAGTCGTATCCGAAGGTGAAGGCGTCGGACTCCTGCACGTACGAAGAACGACCAGCAAAATGACCCTCAAACGATGTCCATGCCGCGTGTGGATCCTAGAGAATGACGTGATCCGAAGGCAGCATCTTGCCCAGCGATGATCCAAAGGAGAGGAGCGAGGAGGAGTCTCTGAAGAGAGTCTACGAGCGAGCAAGGGAAGCCTCCCGATCCCGACAGGCGCGTAGTGGTCGCCTCTAGCTACCACAGCCTCGAGGCCATGCCGGCAAGCCGGTCATCCACTGCGATGAACCCTCTTGGCTCCGATCACTAGCCGTCGAGCTTCTCCACGACCACCTCACGAAAACTGCACAAAAGCAAAAGCGTCAAAAAAGGGAAGTGATGCTAAAGATGATGGAAAGCAAAAGAAAGAAAAAGAAGGGGAAAAGGTGAAGCCCATTACCTTCGTACCGGGACCGAGAAGCGGAAAGCTCGTGGGGGGAAGTTAAGGCTGGGTGAGGGATCTGCACCCTCAGTGGACCCCATCCTAGATATATAGGAAAAATCCGTCCGAGGGTACCGCGGGGATCCCTAGCCCTCTCCCTATCCAGGAACACGAGGCAGATCCTCGGCCCTCCTCAAGACGAAATGTCGCATATGGCTCAATCGCCACGAAGTCAGAAGTGCTGGCACGCTTCGGTAATCATCCCAGTCCGCGGCGGACCGATCGCTCGGATGCATCATATCGGCGGGAGGCTCCACCGGTGTCCTGAAAGGCGAGTTCACGCCATGCTTTGAGCGCGTCACCTCTCTCTCTCCCAAATACAGATATGCATCGCGAGGTCAGGACCCTCGAAATCCTCCGCTTGGCCGTCCGGATCTCAGCGCCATTCAGCACGCCTACCTCAAAGCGATCCCGAGGGAAGAATATCATCCCTCATCCGTCTCGGCCTCCGTCAAAGGAAGACAATCCGCGCACGAGAGTCGCACGCCCCGGAGCTTATCTTCTCCCGGCATGCTTGGACCAAGACTGCGTGGCCGGATACGCCCGACGCACTCCGCCGCCGCCACACCGTGACGTGGAAAAACTCCAACGCCCATACCTGCGAAAGGTAAAAATCCAATCAATCCAATTGCAAAAGAAAAGTGCGTACACAAAAAAAAAGAGAGGAAAGCAAAAAGAGAGCTTATACCTCCAGGCAAACTCAAAGCAGCACAAGGAACTCACAGCCTTCCGCCGTACCTATCAAGAGCAAAGTAAAGCTCGCGCAGCCCCGGCCTCTCCCCACGAGACATCTCCGGCCATCTCCATGTCCTCCAAGGACCTCAGCAAGGCAAAGACCGCCGTCCCCTCAGCATGTCCAAAGAGCGTGCTCGAGAAAGCAAACCACAAGAAGGCCACCCAGCGATGATCGGCGCACATCCTCTCCTCCCCAGCCTCGTAACTCGCTATGGTCTCCACGATCTTGCCGTAGACCACGGCATACTCCATCCCCATCCCCTTGGGAATAGGGGAAAATCCCGTAAGAGCTCCTCGCAGATCGCATCGCTGTAGCCATCTCGCCACTCAATGCTGCGTCCCATTAAAGGACAGGCCCGTGATCGCAGCGTAGTCGGAAGGCGTAACCGTAGCCTCGCCCCAGAAGAAGTGAAAGGTGTGGGTCGCGTCCCACCAATGCTGCGCCAGAGCAAACATCAAGCCTTTGCTCTTAGGGAACTTGACCAGTCCCCTCAAGCACTCGACGAACTCCCAGAGCCCCGTCTCGACAACAATCTGTCTCGGACTCGGCAAAGCTCCTCGGCCCGCATCCGGAAGCCGATCCCACAGCTCAACTACGGACTCCACCGATCCTCGAGTCTTCATTTTGTTCAGCTGCTCCGTCACAAAACGGTGTCCGCCCTGTTAAAAAAAAAAGAGAGAGAGAAAATGTCAAAAAAAATTGTATTTGCATTTACACAAAAAAAAAAGAGAAAAAGCATACACATGCATTAAAAAAAAAAATTTCGACAGCATAACAGCATACAATGAGCATAGCCCCATTTTTCTCGCATAAAAGAAAACAATTTTCAGCAAGTCCCAATGCATTCATCAAAAAAAAAAAAGATGCATTCCTACGGAAGTAAAAACTCCGTCCCATTTTCATAAAATAACATGCATACCATCCATCATCTCAAAAAAAAATTTTTTTTGCATACATGCATATCATCCATCTTACATGCAACGGGAGGAAAAATCCGTCCCACTTTTCAAAAAAAAAATCCTAAACATACATACATCTCATATTGGCAAAATGCCCATTCCTTCCAAACAAAATGCATGCATTGCATCATCACAATTCACAATATTTCAAAAAAAAAATGTGGCAAAAATGCCAATTCTTTTCCCAAGCAAAATGCACATTTTGGGATACCCACAAATTCATTGCAACATGCATATCATCAAGATCAATATTCAATTTCAAAAAAAAAAAATCATCATCAACATGCAAAGCATCAAAATCAAAATTCAAAGCCAAGAATATCAATCATTCGAATTTTCAAAAAAAAAAATTTTAAAAATCACCCAAAATTCAAATTTCAAACAAGAAATTGACAAGAGGATCAAAGGGTTTCAAAGTATACCGTTCGGAGATTCGAATCCGAAGCCCAATGTTGCCAAGCATCGGGATAGTGCTCCTCCGCAACCGATTGCGAAAGATTGTAATGCCTCCTCATCCGGACGAGCTCCAATCGCCTCTCCGCTACCGGGCCACGTCCTTGGCCTTGAAAAGCGCCTTCCCCGTGTTCCATTGCTCGAAAATCGAAGAAAAACGGAAGATTTTTGAAGCTTCTAAGGCCAAAAATGGCGGAGTTTGCAGTTTCTCTCTCTCTGCTCTCGACAATTTCGTAAAACCGAATGAAGAAGAAAGGGGCGTCGCCTAATTAATACCCTGTTTTCAGCCTCCTATCCGCGCGGATAGGATTGCAAGGGTCAAAATGACCCTTTGTCCCTTAAAATTTCGTGACTCGCAATTCAGGCCCCAACTTGACAAAGTTAACAAAGTTAACCAAAGTCACCTCACAAGAAAATATTCCCCTAAGCAAAGAAACCTAAGACCGAGTGCTCCCGAGAAAGATAACGAGATCCCGTTATCTTTCATCAAAATTATCCCCTGAAAACGTAAGACCGAAGTGCCCCGAGAAAGATAACGAGATCCCGTATCTTTCATCAAAATTACCCCTAAGCAGAAACGTAAGACCGAGTGCCCCGAGAAAGATAACGGATCCCGTATCTTTCATCAAAATTACCCCTAGCAAGAAACGTAAGACCGAGTGCCCCGAGAAAGATAACGAGATCCCGTATCTTTCATCAAAATTATCCCCAAAGCAAGAAACGTAAGACCGAGTGCCCCGAGAAAGATAACGAGATCCCGTATCTTTCATCAAAATTATCCCCGCTAGCCAAACGTAAGACCGAGTGCCCCGAGAAAGATAACGGATCCCGTATCTTTCATCAAAATCACCCGTAGCAAAACGTAAGACCGAGTGCCCCGAGAAAGATAACGAGATCCCGTATCTTTCATCAAAATTACCCCTGCCAGCCAAACGTAAGACCGAGTGACCCGAGAAAGATAACGGATCCCGTATCTTTCATCAAAATCACCCCTAGTAAAATGTAAGACCGAGTGCCCCGAGAAAGATAACGAGATCCCGTATCTTTCATCAAAATTATCCCCAAGAAACGTAAGACCGAGTGCCCCGAGAAAGATAACGAGATCCCGTATCTTTCATCAAAATTACCCCCGGCAGTCAAACGTAAGACCGAGTGCCCCGAGAAAGATAACGGATCCCGTATCTTTCATCAAAATTATCCCCTAAGCAGCCAAACGTAAGACTGAGTGCCCCGAGAAAGATAACGGATCCCGTATCTTTCATCAAAATTACCCCCCGGCAGTAAAACGTAAGACCGAGTGCCCCGAGAAAGATAACGGATCCCGTATCTTTCATCAAAATCAATCTCCGGCAGTAAAACGTAAGACCGAGTGCCCTGAGAAAGATAACGAGATCCCGTATCTTTCATCAAAATTACCCCCGGCAGTCAAACGTAAGACCGAGTTCCCTGAGAAAGATAACGAAATCTCGTATCTTTCATCAAAATCCTTCCCGGCAGTCAAACGTAAGACCAATTTCCCAGACAAATACGTCTGATTATCCCCAGCAAAGGCTAACGAAATCCCCAGCAAAGTTAACGGAATCCCAAAAGCCAACGAAATTTCGAGGAAAACTCGAACTACGAAAGGGCTTGATTCCCACTAGGGATACGTAGGTAGCCTATCATTAGGTCCAGCCCCTCGACCAAAACGGTCACCCTCTCCTTCGACAGCAGACAAAGTCCACCGAAAGGCCATCATCAAGGTTCGAGGCACCTAAAAAGCCATCTTCAAGGTCTGAGGCACCTAAAAAGCCATCTTCAAGGTTCGAGGCACCTAAAACGCCATCTCCAAGGTCCGAGGCACCTAAAAAGCCATCATCGTCAAGGTCCGAGGCATCTAAAAAGCCATCATCATCAAGGTCCGAGGCGCCTAAAAAGCCATCATCATCAAGGTTCGAGGCACCTAAAACGCCATCATCATCAAGGTTCGAGGCACCTAAAACGCCATCTCCAAGGTTTGAGGCACCTAAGACGCTATCACTAGAAAAACGATAAATCACAAAAATCCCCAGCAGAGCGGATACCCGTCAGACCAAAAATGGTCATTCCTATCCCCAGCAGAGCGGATAGCCATCAGACCGAAAATGGTCATTCCTATCCCCAAACAGAGCGGATAGCCATCGACCGAAAATGGTCATCTCTTATCCCCACAGAAGTTTCTTTCCAAAGCAACCGACCGCAGAACTCGCTCATCGTGTTCGAGGCACCTAAAACGCCATCATCTCTGTGGTCAAAGACCCGAACTACGATCGGCTTGATTCCCATTCGGGATACGTAGGTAGCCTATCGCTAGGTTCAGCCCACCCGATCACTCGATCATCCCGCCGAATATGGAGCCTATTTTATCGACGACCCCGCTTCCTACGAAGCGCCGTCGCCGAGGGGCTACTGTAAGTGCTCCAATTTGAGCTTGTTAGAATTTTCGTTAGAAAATTAACGGAGTTATAACATTTCTAACAATTCCTAACTATCCTAACATTTCTAACAAAGTGAGGGTAAAATGGGCATTGTTATTTAAGGTTAAACCTAAAAAGAATCTCAAAAAGCAAAACAAAAGAAGAAAACCAAAAATGGCAATGGCCGGAAACACAAAACCTGTCGTTAATTTGAATTTTGGAAAAGATTATTCCTCTTGTCCAAAGCCGAAGCCGCATTTAATGAACAAAGGCACGCCGACCGGACTCCGTCCGCGCGGATAAGTATGTAAAATTCAGAGGGCTATAAATTGAGCCCTCCAAATACGAAAATAAGAAGGAAGAACACATTTTGCACCAAACCTCGGCGAAATATAGAGAGAAAACAAGTGAGAATTCACTTGAATTGTCACCTTTTTCTCTCCAATCTTTCCCAACTCATACTCATCCACTCACTCTCATATTAAAGCCCTAAACACTCATACACTCAAGTCAAACACTCAAGAACACAAGGAAGATTGGTAAACCCTCCTCTTCCTAACTCTAAATCTCATCCATGCATGCATCTTCAAACTACAAAAATGTAGTTCTTTCATCTTCTTGCTCTAGATCTAAGAAGATCACCATGGAAGACCATCTCCATGGATGATCTTCTACAAAGATCAAAATTACTTTCAAGTTTTCTTACTTTCTTGCAAAGAAAATTCATTTTCAAAACCCTAAAAACCATTTTCAAGCATAAAATCTCATTTTCAAAGGATAAAAATCCCCTTCCCAAGCAAAATGAAATGCTTAGTCCTAATGTACTCAAGGATGGTTTGGTATAGTTGATTCACCACTAAAATGTCTAGTGATCACTAACCAAAACCTAGGGAAATGGGGACAAGCATGGATGCAAAACCCCCCTTAAAATCATATTCTCCTTCTTGAGAAGTTGCTGTCCAGTAGCAATTTTCTCAGACCTCAGTCCATGGTCTTAATTTTTGGACACAGATGAACTTGGAATTTGGTGTTGACTTCAAAATACTTTTTGTAGCCAACATCCAGAGATTTCCAGACATATTTTTACCTTATTTTTTGGGTGAGTAAAACTCCTCTTTTCAAATTTTATTTAAGAGGCTAGTTCATCAGCTTCTGGGAATCCAGATCTCATATCTGAGGTTTCCAGAAGGTTTTGACCCCTCAAATCTTCTCCAAAATGGAAAATTCCTTCGCACAAACTTTATTTAAGGTGTCTAGAACAACTTTCATTCTCTGAGTTTATCCAGATTATGAAGTTTTAAGACCCTTGAATCCCTTTCAAAATCAAAGGTCCACTGCCTTTTTCATTCTGGCAGAAATGGCTCTCAACTTCAAAAGGTCTTTTGAGTACCAAATCTCAACCCAAAAATCTTCCAAAAAATCATGGGATCAGTTTAAAGTCTTAAAAAGATATCCCAATTTTTACTTTTCTGAGTTTCAACTTATTTTGGCCAAAACACACACACACACACACACACACAAATGATTTTCAGCTTGGAAGACTCGTTTTACGAGGCGCGTCGGGTGCACACTAACGTCCTTCCCGACGCGTAACATGACCTCCGAACCTAAATCTCTGATCTCGGGCTTTTTTCAAAGTTTTGGCCCTCAAAATTAAAATGGCGTGGCGACTCCGTTTTCGTTGATTTTTTCAAACACAAAAAATGGGAAAATTTTCGGATATGCACATCATCACACAAAGGTGGAATTAAAATTGCTGACCATGTTGCAGGTAAGGAAACCTCAACCGGTAAGGAAACCATCATCGGTAAGGGTACGACCGGTCAGACAACTGTCACCGGTCAACCAACCGGTGAGGGCTCCCCAACCGGTAAAAGACCGTCCAAACCAATGCAACCGGTCAACAAAGCTAAATCCATCACCTTCGTCCCCAAAGGATCTGTTTCTGCTCAATCAGTGAACTCTTCTGAAGCAAAGGCTATATTGAACATCAACTCATCTAAGCCCCCTCAGCCATCTAATAAATGTACCAATTGTGGTTTTATTGGTCACAAGGCTTATGAATGCCTCTTGAAGCACCTATCTGGACCCACTGAGTCTAAAAGCTCAGGTGGTGGCTAGGTATGGCTGCCAAAGAGGAACTAACTCTTTGGACCCAAAAGAATAAGGGGGACCATAAGCTTACTATTTTATTTCAGGAATGCTTAATGGCCTCAACCGATGCCGGTAAGGATGTTTGGATTATGGACAGTGGTGCTCTAGGCACATGACTGGACATGCTGATCTCCTCACCGATCTGGAAGAAGCATCTGGTCCTCCAGGCTTGTCTTTGGTGACAACGCAAAGTGGTAAAATTATCGGTCGTGGATCCATCAAAAGAGGTACGCTTGTTGTACGTAAGGTATCTTTGGTGGATGGTCCGAAACATAACCTTTCTCTCCATATCACAATTTCGTGATAAAGGTATGCATTGTGTTTTCAATTCTTCCAATTGCTATTTAAAAGACATCAAGCTACAGGTGAAACACTTCTCACCGGATATAGAAAAGGTAACGTATATGCTATTGATTTAAACAATGTTTCAAATGTTACTAATGTTTGTTTTGTAGCTAAGAACATCAGTGAGAACTCCTGGCTATGGCATAAAGAGACTCGGGCCACTTGAATTTCAAATACCTATCCAAGCCGGCTAATCAAAATCTAGTTGCCGGCTTACCTCAAGTGTCTCGCTAATCATGATAAGAAATGCAGAGCTCGCCGCTTAGGAAAACAAAGATAAAGAATCTTTCCACAAAGAAGCCCCGCATGTCCACCTCTAGATGCCTCCAGCTGCTACATATGGATCTGTTTGGCCCCACAACCACCGCGCTTAGGGGGCAAGCAGATATGCTTTGGTTGTTGTGAGACGACTTCTCAAGATATACATGGGTAGAGACTTTTGCTTCAAAGGATGATACATATGAAGTTGCTACCAGATTATTCCGTCTACCGCAAACCCAAAAGGAGTGTGACATCATCGTATGAGATCGATAATGGAACAGAATTCAAAAATAATGGAATCGCCAAGCATCGTGATGATCATGGAATAGATCACAATTTCTCGCCCGCTGGTACACCGCAACAAAATGGTGTAGTTGAGAGAAAGAACAGGACATTGATCGAAGCCGGAAAAACAATGATATCCGGCTAGGCTTCCCAAGTATTTTTGGGCCGAAGCTATCCATACCGCCCGCTTCACCTGCAATAGATCTTTAGTCAACAAGTTTCACAACAAGACCCCTTATGAGCTATGGCGTGGCGTAATTCCCAACATTGGTTTCTTCAAGATCTTCGAATGCAATGCTATGTACTTTACAACGGTAAAGAGCGCCGAGGTAAATTTGATGAAAAAGCCGATGAAGGTATCTTTGTGGGATACGCCAAGCACAAAGAAGGCATTTAGGGTTTTTAATAAACGGTTGTTGAAAATTGTTGAATCTGTTCACGTTACGTTTGATGAATTTGATTTGCTAGAGTCTGATAAGACTCCAAATAGTACTGATAACTCTGGAGTGTTTGAGACAGGTGAATCAAGTAATCAAAACTCAAGTCAATCCACCAGTTCTAATGCAAATCAATCTCCAGCTCATCCTTTAGCCTCAAGTGGTGTAACTTGTAGAGACTTAGTTGATGACTCCTTCTTTCCCCAATCGGTTAGGCAAACCAGTAGATTACCCCAACTAACCGATTTACTACCAACTAGTCCTCATATTAACTTTCCTAACTCACCGCCTGAAGCTGAACCGATTTCAAACAATTTACCGTTTCCTTCCCCACTTACCGATCACCAGTCACCATCACCCTCACCTAACCGATCTCCTCAACCGGTCACATCTCCCTTTACCGGTCCTACTCCTCCATTAGAAACCTTAAGGCAAGAACCTGTTAGGCAAGACCTCCCTAGGGAAGTGAGAACAGTTAGAGATCATTCTTTAGAAAATGTGATAGGTGATGTCTTTGGTCCCAGAATGACTAGAGGCCAGTTAAGAAATTTAGAGGATCAACATGGATTATTTTCCTCTGCTATGGTCTCAAATATTGAACCAAAGAAGACTGAAGAAGCACTAGATGACCCCAGCTGGGTAGAAGCCATGCAAGAAGAGCTTAACCAGTTTGATAGATGTAAAGTTTGGGAATTAGTGCCTAGACCCAATGATCAAACAGTGATTGGAATGAAATGGGTTTATAGAAATAAATTGGATGAGTCTGGAAAAATAATTAGGAACAAGGCTAGACTAGTAGCGAAAGGATATAGGCAGGAAGAAGGCATAGACTATGATGAGACTTTTGCTCCCGTAGCTAGATTAGAAGCCATTAGGTTATTTCTTGCCTATGCAGCCTACAAAGAGTTTAAGCTATATCAAATGGACGTGAAAAGTGCCTTTCTCAATGGTGAACTTCAAGAGCTTGTTTATGTAGATCAACCTCCCGGTTTTGAAGATTCCAAGAAGCCTAATCACGTCTACAAATTGAATAAAGCTTTGTATGGCCTCAAGCAAGCACCTCGAGCATGGTATGAAACTCTCTCCAAATTCCTACTTAGTGAGAAGTTTGAACGAGGTAAAATCGACACCACCTTATTTATTGCAAAGCATAATGGTCATTCATTGTTAGTTCAAATATATGTTGATGACATTATTTTTGGATCTACTAACGAAAAATTATGCAAGAGATTTGAGAAACTTATGCAGAGCAAATTTGAGATGAGCATGATGGGTGAGCTTACATTTTTCCTTGGACTTCAAGTCAAGCAAACCCAAGAAGGTATTTTTATCAATCAAGCCAAATACACCAATGATCTAATCAAGAAATTTGGTCTTGACTCTGCTCATCCTCAAAGCACTCCAATGGCCACCAATGTACACCTTGACAAAGATGAGTCCGGTAAGAAAGTAGATATGACACTTTATCGAGGTATGATAGGATCTCTACTTTACTTAACTGCAAGTAGGCCAGATATCATGTTTACCGTATGTGTATGTGCTAGATTTCAAGCTGACCCTAGATAATCTCATTTACAAGCTGTTAAAAGAATTATTAGATATCTTGTGGGAACTGCAAACTTAGGTCTGTGGTATCCAAAAGATTCATCATTTACACTAATTGGCTATTCAGATGCTGATTTTGCAGCTTGTAGGGTCACCAGGAAGAGTACTAGTGGAACTTGTCAATTTCTAGGTAACCGATTGGTTTCCTGGTCGTGCAAGAAACAAGCATCAATTTCCACTTCTACGACTGAAGCTGAGTACATAGCTGCTGGGAGTTGCTGTTCTCAAATCCTATGGATGAAGCAACAACTAGTAGACTATGAAATCCCTCAAGAAGTATGTCCTATCTATTGTGATAACACCTCAGCTATTTCAGTCTCCAACAATCCTGTGATGCATTCAAAGACCAAGCACATAGACATCAAATACCACTTCCTCAAGGACCATGTTGAAAAGGGTAACATTGTTCTTTTAAAAGTCCATACTGATTATCAATTAGCTGATATCTTGACAAAACCATTGGACATTAAAAGATTTGAATTCCTTAGAGGAGAACTAGGCATGATTGATATTCGATAAATATTATGTGCTAACTTTGCTATCTGTGTAAGTTATCAACAAGATCAAGGTGATTTCTCTCGTTTACCGATGCTTTGCAAGTGCTCGTTTACCGGTATCCCTTACCGGTAAAGCAAGACTCCCTTTACCGGTCCTCTTACCGACATACTTGATCGGTAAATGGTGTCGCTAACCGATGGTCCCCAACCGGTGAAAGATCTCTTACCGGTCAGCTACCTTGCCGATCATCCTCTTACCGACGAACTGCGGCCGGATCGAAATTTTCAATCCGTCTTTAACCGGCTCGTTTGTCATCATTGCCTAAAATGTCACATCAATCTCTTCGCCGCTGCAGTCTGCTCTTACAGTACCTATCTCTCACCTGTTCCCCATGCCCTATACAAAAGATATAGATCAATTTTAAATAATTGATCAAAAAGGTAATCTCTGTATCATTCCTATTTATCAAAAAGGTTATCTTTTTGTTCTTTATTACATTTTGATATAACTGCTGCACACACGTTCCTTTTCATGTCACATCTTTAATTTCGTGAAACAAAACTGTCAATTAATGTGCACGACAGTTAAAAACGTTTAAGCTTCTTTTGTTTTAACCAACACATCTCTTCATCTTCCCGCTCTTCTGTCCCTATAAAAGGATTTCAAAATCAATTTTTCAAAACTTTCTGGATTCTCTCTCTCTAAAGCTCTAAGGCAACCGACAATCCACACTCGTTCTTCATCTTCTCCATCTGTGTCTTCTTTCATCACTCTCATAGATCTCTGGTATGTCTTTTGAATTTTAAAGTTTGAACGCACGAACGAAGACTCCCAGTTCTTATAATCCTGAAAATCATTCAAACACTCAAAATTATTAGAAAAGATCTCTTTGATTCTAACTTATATTGTTTGATTGATTTTTTGATTCACAGATGGCTCCTAAGAAAGACATTTATGGAGGTTACATTCTCCCCAGCTTCTTCGACTCCGATGAAGGCCGTGCCATCAAGCCCCGTTTATTGCCGCCTGAGTTATTCCGTTCGTGATGCCCGAAGGGAATGAAGATATTTACTATGAGATGGTCAATGAGTTGTTCGATAATGGTGTGGTGGATGAGAATGAGAATATAATCTCTACTGCTGCTGGTGTTCCTGTTACATTTAGCCCAGCCACCATTGCTGCTGCCTTCCCTAATCTCTCTTCCACTGGTTCATCCTCTGTCACCATGAAGGATATGATTGCTGCCTGGGCAAAGGTTTGTGGATCTCGACCCTTCAGTTACGGTGAAGCAAACATGAAGGCTGGTTTTGATGCCGTTTATTATGCTGTTGCCGATATTGTGGACCGATGCTTCATTTGCCGGTCAGGCTCTCATCATTGTATCACCATGATACAATGGGAAGCCATAGCTGCTATCATCATTGGTGGGGAATTCAACTGGTGTGCCTTCCTTTACCGTATAGTCTTAATTGCCTTCAAGAAATTTCAAAAGGAGAAACCAACTTCCAAGCCCAACAAAGCCAAACCCTGTCACTACTTGATGATTAGCCGTGCCCTCAGATCTATCCCAGCTGTTCTTCAAGCCTCTGAGAATCAACCCAAATATCCACAATCCTTCTGCAAAGCCTTTGACAAGTTTGATATGGTTAGAGCTATCAAAGAATCAACCGGTAAGCCAACCGGTAAACCCTCCGAACCCTCCACCGTAAATCAACCGGTAAGTCCGTCGAACTTGATACTCGCAAGTCGGGCCGGTAAACCCACCGGCAAACCAGTTCAAAAGAAGAAACCCTCTAGCCGGCAAAAGGTAATCCAACATACCGGTGCCCCTCCTGGTCCTAAACCTTCTTTGCCAGTAAAGAGAAAATTACTTGAATATGATGATGATGATGATGATGATGATGATAAGCCTATTTCTATCATTCTTTCCCCTAACCGGCAACAAAAAGATACAGCCAGAAAATCTGCTCCTCCCCCTTCCAAAAAATCCAAACCTATCCCAAAATCTTCCCAATAAATTGCCAAAGAAAATGCTGAGAGAAAGAGGAGAATTGAAACAGACTTAGGAACCTTCATACCTTTTATTCCCAAAAGACTGTTTGATCATAACTTTCTTACCGACAATATTCCATTTACCGGTCAATCATCAACCCGACCGGTAAGCCACTGCCAACCGATCCGGAACCCAACCTTTCACATTTTCCATTACAATCCCTGGTTAGTCAATCCTACCTTTGAACCATCCCCCACTTGGGTATATCCTATTGAGCACTTGCCTCCTTTCCATCGAAGGCTTCTGCAATTCCATGAGATCAACAAACACTCTGTCCCAGTCGGTGACATATCTGACTATGTGGACTTTGACAACATCCATGAAGATAAAGATCTCTATTATACCAAGCCATGTATGTTGAGTGACTATGATATCTCTTTATCTAGAGAAAGTCTACTCAAAATTTACAATCGGTATTTCGAATTGCTGCCTCCAATGTGGAATGCCATCTACTCGCTCAGACAGCTCCGACAAGATATGATGATTCAGCAAGATGGATTGACTTTGCTATTCTCTACAATGCTCAGAAACCCTCAAGGAATCTCGATCCCTATCGCCTTGGGAGATTTGAGCTACCCGGAGATGATCTTCCTCTTTCGATCCCGGTTGTCAACTTAGGCCCTCGAAGATGGCAATTGTAAAGAATGTGATGGATGTGGTGCAAAAATCTGGTTGACTTGAACAGAGACTTCCGTAGTATGGGTGATATTTCTCTTCTCGCCTTCTTCAACTCTATTCAGTCAAGCAAAAACAAATGGGCTACTATTCCTGATGAAGAAATAGAAGAAATGTTCAAGGACATTAGTGGCTCAGATGATCAAGCCATGATTGATAGAGCAGAGCAGTCTGTCACAAGCTCTAGCTCATCAACTGACTCCAGTAAGTCAGATGCCGATGACCAAGGTGCTGCTGTGATTGATCGGTCTGAGATGATAAGTGCTGATTTCACCACTCCCTTACCGATGCAACATGTGGGAGGAGGTAATACTGAGATATCTCCAGTTACCGTTCTTGCTGCAAGAGGAGGAGAAAATCTTAGCTCAAGTGCTTTACCGGTTATTCAACCGATGCCTCTTACCGGTGAAATACTCCAACCGGTTAGAGAAGATTTACCGGCTACTGAGCCCCTTACCGATGCATCTGCTGAACCGGTTAAGGCAAGTAATATTGATGATATCCTTCTCCAGCAAGGCTTGGCAGCTAGCCTATTTCAAGAGCAATCTGAGAAGCTCAAGGAAAGGCAAAGGGCAACCATTGAAGATTTAGCTACTAGAAGGCCATTCAAGCATCTCTTCTACCGGTTAGTCAATCGGCAAACGAAGCCATTCCTCCATCCTCTTCAAGAGCCCATTCACCGGTTCAGGAGGAGGATATTGACCCAGTTTTTTATGAAGACTCCCTTTCTGATTTCTATGAAGAAGAAGAAGATGTTGATTTTGATGAGAATGACCCTTCAATTCCTCCAGTCTATGATGATCCTGGTATGCGTCAGAAGGATTTGATGTCCACCTTGAATTTCTATACCTCCAAAGCTTCTATTCCTTGATCTGCTGATGGAATACCTTTATTTAATGTTCATGAGAAAATCTTCAAAGAAGGCAAAGAATCTCAGCCTACTCCAATGCCTCCATCTATTGCTGATCAGTTTCAGAGGCAAAGGAGAGAAGATAGAATGGCCACCTTCATTGATGTTGTGGAAAATATGAAGGTTGGTGCTGCTCCTGAAGATACTCCTCCTAGATATACCAAAACTCATGGGCCCGGTGAGACAAGTCGCCGGCATCAGAAAATAAAGGTTCTGAAACTCAAGAAGCGCCCAAATCCTCCCAAAGGCAAAGAAATCATGCCTGGAAAAGTTGAGCAACAATTGCTTACCGATTTCCCTTCTCCAAAGCTAAACAAGAAATACCCAACCACTCTTCAGCAACACAATCGGTATATCAGAATTCATGGCCATGTTGCTACCATTGCCCCTAGACCGGTTGAAAGCACTCTGTCAACTGATAACCTTTTTATCCGGCATCTCTCCATTAATGGCCGTATAACTCAGGTTCTGGAAATGAGGATTCTTAATTGGTCTGCTGATGTGACCAAAATGGTTGGCTTCATGCCTAATGTGACTAGGCTTTCAATCATGAGAAATGGCCAGCCTCAACCATGGAGTAATATTAGAGAAGCTTCCTTACTTTTGCTTGCTCTCAGAGTGATTCCTCTTCTCCGGTTAAGGCAATCCCTCTTACCGATGGCTTCTAGTGCAGCTGAGTTACTGGAACTTTCGTTTGCCGAAATGATGAGCCTAGAGCCAAATGATTTCATTACTCCTCCAACTACTCCTCCCAGTTCACTTTCTGAGCCAGTGGATGAAGAAATTGAGATAACCCCAACCGGTAATGTATCTAGGACCGGCCGCCTCGCCGCTTCTCCTCACCGATTCATCTACCGATCCTCTTACCGGTTCTACCACCTCTTACCGATCCCTCTGATCCTCTTACCGATAGGACTCTTACCAATCAACTGCCTTTTGTTCAGCTACAATCACCTCTACCAGTCAACCCTCTTACCGATGCCTCCTTGCCGGCCTCCCAACCGGTTTCCCAGCTTGCTCCTTCTCTGGCCCCTTCAACTGATGATGATCTGAATAGGCCCATTGTTGCACAGGACTTGGTTGATCTTCATGAAGCTCTGCTTCAAAGCTTCGTTGAAGTTAACTCTGAATTGGCACGTTCCTTTGTTAAGTCCAATCAGGAGGAGGAGGATACCAGTGAGCAAAGGCTTAATCGTATGCTCAACAGAATGGAAACTGGTTTTGCAATGGCTATCTCAAATTTTGTGGAGCATTTGAACAAGAAGGATGCCGTCAACAACGATCTCAAGCATCAACTTTCTGAAGCTCACCAAACAAACAAAGCACTTCTGGATGAACAGCTTTCCGGTAAGAATATTGTGAACCGATCTATTGAAGAGCTCAAACGGTTATCAGAAGCCCTCAGCCAGAGTGAAAAGAAGAACCGTGAGCTAGAATTGGAATTAGTCAAAGTGAAAGCCAAAAATGAGGTGCTTATGAAGGTTAGAGAAGAGAGGAAGATAAGGAAAAGAGATGAGAAAGAGAAAAAGAAAGCAAAGAAATCATCCAAAAAGTCCAAGCCTTCAGACCCTCCTTCAGATGCTGCTGCTCCTTAGCCGATCAAGATTCAAGCCTCCTACCGGTGCAGCTCTGAGAATGTAACCGATGATGTTTTGTCTTTCTTTCCTCATTCACCGGTCTACAACATAATGAGAATCTCTTATCCTTAAACTTTGTGTTTTGATTAAATTTCCTCTGCTTTTAATTATTTTGAATGTTCCAAATGCTACTAACAGTCTCATTTTGCAGGTCTCATTCAAAATCTTTTCTTAGTTTTATTTTGAAGTCTCCTTTAGGCTTTAACTTTGGTTGTAAGCTTATTTAGGTAGCGTCAAGTTGTCATTTGACTTAGGGAATGATATTGCCAAATAGACAAATTTCTTATCATTCTTTTACTAAGTCAAAAAGATGCTAGCCTAGGGTGATTGGACTTAAGCAATTAGGAGGAGATTGTTAGTCAAATATATGTTTAGATTTAGAATTGCTTAATCCCAATCACAACAAGCATTAATGAGGACCCCTAATTTAATTAGATCAAATAGAATTTTTCTATGTACCATAGGTTCCCTTAGTGCTAGTGCCCAGTGTTTTCGTTATGTATTTTCTCAAGCTTTGAAGACTTGAAGACCTGAGAATTTTCATCAGCAATGTGAGTTACTCCTTGAAGCTGTCTTACCGGTTGAGCTATCTTACCGGTTGACTTGTCTTACCGGTTGAGTTACCGACCGACGCCTCTCTTACCGGTCATGCCGCCTTACCGGTTAAGGCTTACTCATCAAGCTTCCACCAATTAGCAGCTTGCCGATGCATTAATTGTTCCCAACTACCAAGCCATCAACTTTAGCTAAAGTTGGTAAAGCAAGCATGCTGACATGACATCTCTGCAACAAATCAGTACCTTCTTAGAGAATGTCAAAGTAACCAGTACTCACAGCGCCCCAACTCATCTGTGGAAATCCTCTCTATCCAATCTCAGGCATTTAATGAAAGGATCTTCTCATTTAATGCCTGCCAGTCCAAGTCATCATTGCAACCTCTTCAAAGACAACGGCTCCTTTTCAAGTTCACTATAAATAGTTTCCTCGGAGCATTGAAGAAGGTTGGTGCATTTATGATTCTTGAGAGTGAGTTGCTTTGAAATACCAACCTGCACATTCTCTAGTTCAAAGCATTTAAAGCAAGTCCCTTCATTCACTAGACATCTCTGTTAGGACTTTTACACTGGCACTTCAATCAATTCTGTAGTGTTCCTCCATTACACTACTTATGGAACATATTGATTGATTCACACACAACACCCTAGAGAAATCAACTCAGCTTGTGAGCACATCTCTAGAAAACACCAGGTCTTTATTGTAGCACGACCCGTTAGTGGTCACCTCTAGTTTGGCAGCCTTTCAATCATTGGCTTGCAACTTGTAATAGGTAGAATCCATTAATATAGCAGTGCACTTTCACAAATCCAAGTTCTGACCAAACTTGGTAGAGGACGTAGCAGTTATTTAACACTGTGAACCTCTTCAAACAATGTGTCATTTATTGCTTTGTTTGTTTTCTGTTGTGTAGTTGTAATCGGTTGATAATCTCTCAACTGGTCACAACCTATTGATTCAACTTACTGCTCATTTTGTTTGTCTTACTTGGAAACAATCTTTGTCTTGACTTGCATGAGATATTGATTTACCGGTTTGCTCTTTCTCTAACTGAAAACTTTATTTCCGCTGTGCAAAATATCATTTATCGGTTAGCTAGAGTTTTTCAAAACAAGTTTTAGCAAAAAGTTTTAGCAGGCTATTCACCCCCCCCTCTAGCCTGATTCTTACCATTTGGGACCTAACAGGAATTAGCATCTAAATAACACAAAACCCAAGCCCTAAGATCCGTTCTATACGATTAAATTGAATTCCTATGAGATAGAATTCACCAACCTTTATTGCTTTCCATTCTTGAGCTATCGAACAATTATCAATGTGATTTTGAATCACAAACTTCTATCTTCAAAAACTTGAATCTTCATATTGCTTTGAACAATAGAACTCTAGGCCTTGATCGTCGTACGAGCGAAGACCCTCTAGTAGTATCCACACGTTAGAATGAACCAAGAACATTTCTTGAGAATTGCTAGATTCTTAAACCTATGGAAGAATTATTGAGAACCTTTTTGGTGATTTTCTCTCTTGAAAATTCGGCTTGACTGATTAGGGTTTTACAGAGTTTATATTTATACTACATTAGTATAGGTATATGTTTCCTAATCATATTAGGAAACTGTCTGCCAAAACCGCCTTGGCCTTTTTATGTCGCACGACTCAATGAGTCCATTGGACAAGTTCTGTCGCGCGGCTACACAAGCCATATCAGGAACTCTCAATCATTCTTCCTTTGGTTTAACCAATTCATTCTAGTTGTGTGTGACCCAATAGGATTATATTATGTTGGCAATGAGCTCGATCTTATCGATTCTCATAAGACATAAGCGGACTCTAGCAAGCCATTATGTCTACCCAAATAATATAACGTAAGAGTTCACGTTTCCAATGGTACACTTCCATTTCTCCCTTTGTCTCATGATGTTATATTGAACACAAGTCATGATCCACGTCAACTTGTATTTGTTCAATGCTTTCTCGATCTTGAGTATAATGATAGTCCAATCATATTGGGGTGTGGCCACACCCTTTCATCATTATCACTCATCGAGGGGCCCAAACAAAACATCTCTCTTTTGAGGGACAAATTCCATCTTGACTTATCATCCTTCCCATCATGAATCCGATCATGCCAAAGATAGCCTTTATAAATATCGTGTTAAGATATCGTTTGACTAAAATCAAACATGACTTTCATCATATGTAAGGTCATGATAATCTCAGGTCTAGGGACTAAATGAAGTGACCATATGAGATTTAATTATGACATTTGACCATGACATAAATCTCATAATGGGTCAAGTCCAGTACCTTGTTCTCTAACAAGTACCCATAATTTCAATGTGCATCTCCATGCATATAATCATCATATGATTATCCATTGACAATTATACTAATTATTCTCTTAATAATTAGGGACGAAGATTATTACAATAAATATGCAAAATATATAATAATCAAATAATAAACTTAAACGATAAAGATGATACATAACGGTTTTAAGTTAAACATAACTAAAGCCTAGGGAATTACACCAACAGTCTCCCACTTGCACTAGGCTCCATTTATGTATCAAATACTCATGGACTTAACATGACCATCATGCTTCTGCCTGTGCGAGGGTCTTTGTAGGTGAATCCCTAATGTCATCATCGGTTGTTACTTTGCATATCTTAACGTCTTCTCATTCTTTATGAATTCCTCGAAAAACGTCTAAGTGTGTGTTTGGATCACCGTTGTGATCTTGGTTCAATTGTTTTCACAAATGGCACCACAATTGTCTCAACAAAAGTTTCACCGACTAGTGATACTTGGAACATTTCCAAAATACTAATGAACTTTTGATCCAAACTGCCTCTTTTAGCCACATTATATGTTGCTAAAATTCGGCCTTAGTAGTAGAATTGGCTACAATTTTCAGCTTGGAACTCTTCCAATTAAAACTGCACCTCTAATAAGCATAAACACAAATCCTAATTGCGATTTTAAATTAACTTTGTCAGTTTGGAAGCTAGTCATCTATGTAACCCTTACAACAAGATTAACTTCCAACCTTTCAAATTCCAAGAACATATCCTTAGTTCTTCCGTCGCTGAAATTAATTTATTTTAATTAATTTTTATTTCAGCGACGGACTTTCCGCCGCTATAATCATTTAATTTTTATTTAATTTTTGATTTCAGCGGCGGAAATTTCCGTCGCTGTAATAAAATTTAAATTAAAATTAAATAATTTCAGCGACGGTAATTTCCGCCGCTGAAATTAATTTATTTTAATTTAATTTTTATTACAGCGACGGAAATTTCCGCCGCTGAAATTAATTTAATTAAATTAATTTTTATTACAGCGACGGAAATTTCCGCCGCTGAAATTAATTTATTTTAATTTAATTTTTATTACAAATGTTAAAAATTTCTCATTGCCGAAATTAATTTAATTAAATTAATTTTTATTACAAATGACGAAATTTCCGCCGCTGAAATGAAAATTTAATTAAATTAAATTAATTTAGCAGCGGAATTTTCCGTCGCTGTAACCATTAATTCACCGGCGGAAATAAATTCCGTCGGTAAAGTAAAAAAATACCGGCGGAAATTGACCCGTTGGAGCACTGCGACGGGTTGGTAGCGGCGGACCACCGACGGAATTTTTCCGCCGGTAATTATTTTTAGCGACGGAAATTTAATTTTAGCGGCGGAAATTTCCGTCGCTAAATGACCTTTTTATGGTAGTGTCATCACAGGATCAGATTGGTATCGACTCATCATGCTTAGAGCATACGAGACGTCGGGTCTAGTACAAATCGTGGCATACATGACAGATTCAAATGCCGGAGCATATGAAACTTCATTTATTCCCTTTCGCTCATCAGTTGTCATAAGACAATGAGTGTTGCTAAGAGAAAATATCATGACCCATTGACAAGCCACTTTTCTTAGACTCTTCTAAGAACCTTATCAATGTGAGTATTTTGACTCAAACCAATTTATCCTTTTAGATCTATCTCTATAGATCTTTGATGCCAAGGATGTAAGCGACTTTACCCATATCTTTCATTGAGAAACCTTTCCTTGACCAAGACTCGACAGTCTTAAGTGTCGGAACTCCGTTTTTCCAATGAGTAAGATATCATTGTAATAAGACAATAGAAATAATACTACGCTCCCACTGAATTTCATGCATACCCAAGATTCATCTTCGTACTTAATGAAGTCAAACTCTTTGACCAATTCATCAAAACGAAGATTCCAATTCCTTGAAGCTTGCTTCAACCCATCTCATGGATCTTTGCAACATGCATACTTTATTAGAGTTTCTTGGATCGACAAACTATTCGGGTTGTGTACTATACACATCCTTAATAATCTTTCTATTTAAAGAAAGTCGTTTGATACCCATTTGTCATATCACACAGTCACAATATGCGATTATGGCAATTGAAATTCTAATAGACTTTGACATTGTAACTGGCGAAAAAAGTATCAACATAGTCAATACTATGAATTTCCCTAAATCCCTTTGCTACAATCCTTAGTCATGAAAGTATACACCTTCACATCCATGTCGGTCTTTGAAGACCTACTTGCACCCTTTAGTTTTTACACCTTCAGGTAGCCCAATCAAGTTCCAAACTTGATTGTCAAACATGGATTGTAATTCGGATTCCATGGTTCCTAACCATTTATCCAAATTAGGAGTGGACATCGCCTCAAGATAGGAAGTAGGATCGTCATTCTCAATGACTTCCACCTTATTACTTTTCGATACGAGAAATCAATATTTCTTGGGTTCGGATTGTAACCTATCCGATCTACGATGGACTTGTGCATCTTGAACCGGTTCCACAACTCCTTTGTGAACTTGGTTCCATCTCTACTCTTGGTTCCATATTATTTTCGTGTTCTTGAACCTTTTCAAGATTAATTTTACTTTCACTAGATTCTTTATTGAGAAACTATTTCTCAAGAACGAATCGTATAGAGCAACAAACGTTTTGTTCTCTTTGTGGTTGTAAGATTAATTTTCGAAAATAACCTTGTTAGATTTGGTGCTAACTTATCAGAGACAAGTCTCTTCTTGTAAGTCTTGCAACCCCAAACCTTCATGAAAGACAAACTAAGTTTTCTTTCATGCCACATCTCATGTGGAGACTAAGGAACCGATTTAGTAAGGACTCAATTCAGTGTAACCGCATTATTTCTAATGCATATCCTCAAAAGGAATTAGGAAAGTCAACTTGACACATCATCGAATGAACCATGTCCTACAAGGTTCAATTCCTGCTATCAGACACATCATACAATGTGGTGTTCCAGGTGCAGTCACCTCTGAAACGATTTCACAGTTTTGAGATGATTGTCAAACTCTTGGCTCAAATATTCACCACCTCGATCTAATCGAAGTACTTAATAGTTTTGCCAAGTTGTTTTGCACTTCATCTTGAAATGTTCGAAACATCTCAAACGATTCACCTTTGGACTTCATCAGATAGACATAGTCATATCTAGATAAGTCTTTAATGAAATGTGATGAAATACCGAAGTCTTCCCCTAGCAATGCTACTTAATGGTCCACATACATCTCATGTATAATGACCAATAAGTCACTAGCCCTCCCACTACTCTTAGTGTAGGGTGGTTTGGTCAATAATCCCAATAAATAAGATTCACATTCCTCAAATGATTCAGAGTCATATGAGTCTAAAAGTCCATGTTAATGGAGTTTAGATATATGTTTCTTATTGATCTGACCAATCCGGCAATGCCATATGAACGCGTTGTTCATATTGTTCGGTTTAGATTTCCATTTATATTATAGATATCTTCACCATTATTTTGTTTCTCATCTTCAAGGATATGTAGACCATTCAATGACATATGCATTACAATAAGGCATATCATTAAATAAATATAAAACTTTTTATTTTCAATAAGAAAATTATATCCTTCATCATCCATATAAGAAACGGAAATAATACTCCTACTCAAATCCGGAACGTAGTCATACTTATTTAAAACAAGTACTACTCCATAAGGTAAAGTGACTTCATAAGTCCCTATGGCTAATGTAGCAACCTTTGCTCCATTCTTACGCATATTTTTAATTTACCTTCTTTGAGTAGCTTTCTATTTTTTGTTCCTTGTACATTTAAACAAATGTGGGATCCAATCCGGTATCAATTATCCAAGAACAAGAAGTCGAAAAGAGAATATCTATCATATAGATACTTGAAGTAGTAACAATCTTATTGCCCTTCTTCACCTTTTAGGCCTTCCTAATAAGCCTTGCAACTTTGCTTCCAATGACAATCTCATTGCAATGATAGCAAATTTCATCCTTTTGAGACACTTTGGGTTTAGCCTCTTCGGCTTTGCAACTTTTGCCTTAGGTTTAGCAATTTTTGCTTTACCTACTTTTCCTTCCCTTTTGAACCCCTTTCTTGTGTTTACTATCAACACACTTGCGGATTGCTCCCTTTTGCATCTCATGCATTAAGAGCCTTCACCACAACATACATTTTTTGCCTAGTTCGCATTTGGAACATTTTCTTTTGCGTTGTGCTAGAATAAAAAGTAACTTTCATGTTTTCAAGGTTCTTCATAAGAGTCTTTAAACATGGTGGCAAGTATAAGGCAAGCAATACAATTAGAATCATCAACATGTTTCTAATGTTGCTCCTTATTTGCCCTTCGCAACATTTGCAGTGGGTTAAGCAGGAACGGATTTGTCAAGAACGTACACATTTACCTAAGAACCATTCTTTAGGCTTCTGATCCAATCAGAATTATTTGTATCGTTCCTTTCAGACTTTGTCCTTCATAAGGACGAATCGCAATTATCATTATGTAATGCTACTTCTACAACAAAATATATAAATTATATGAACACATATTAATACCAACACATTTATCATCTAAGAGCAAATAATGTATTTTATAAATACTCCCACTAAATCATACACCTTCCAATGCAAATAAGCATAATATGCATTTAATGGGCTAAGATCCAACTTTAATTTAATCTCAAGTACGCTATGGCACACCGCTCAAGATTAAATTAATTAGGTAGAAAACATCAATCATATCGTATATGACTCTTAGATTTTTTATGAGATTTATTCAAGACATCATATGTCTAAGCATATTTTAATCTCATCTTATGCCTTGGGTCCAAAACCATTTTGATAACCCAATTAAGTTCATCCACTTTAAACGTATAGGAACCACCATTTCCTCATCTTGCTCGCAAACGAAATAGAATTAAAGCACCTTTCTATGGCAAGCCCACCCAAAACTATCCGAGTGGTCTCAAGTGTTTTAATCATGGATTGGCATAAAGAACTTAAAAGTTAAATGAAGGTTCTTTAAAGCAGATTATAAGCATATCAACAAAGATAATCATAATGTACACCAGGTAAGTTCCCAAGAAAATAGGTGAGCCATAAGGACTGCTTAAGTACCAAATCTTCCTTCGACAGAACTCTCCTAGTCATGCACAATTACAATACCAATTTGAATGCAACATAATCAATACTTTGTATACTGACTTGTTTCTCATAAACAATCAGACTCGTAAACTGACTTGTTTCTCATAAACAATCAAATTCCTTCAAATTTTGCGTAAACTGACTTGTTTCTTATAAACAATCAGAAAACCAAAATTTAATGTTTCAACTAAACATTTAGGAAATCACAATTCAATGTTTCAACTAAACATCTAATAAAATTCTTAACACTTAATAACAAATAATTCATGCATCGCAACAATTAATAAAAATACATTAAAATTAATTAAGCATGCATAAACAATGAATTAATCTAGCATAGCCCTATAAACTCAATTTTCAGAAATTTATAGCATCCAGATTAATACATAAACATATCAGATTGCAAACATATTCACAGATTAGCAGGATTATGAAACAAACTGATTCTGTCCAGATTGGGCTAGTTTTGTCGCGTGACAGAGACTTCCAGAGTCCTGATCTGTCGCACGACCCATCGAAGCCATCAAACAACCCATGACCAACTCTGTCGCGTGACAGAGACCAACTCTGTCGCGTGACACGAGTTGCCAGTTTGCAGATTTCCAGATTCAATCAATTCTAATCACAAAGCAATTAAATCACTAAAACAACCTTTTTGCAGATTTAATTCATCATAATCAGAAAACGATTTACATATTGTTTCACATAAACAATCAAAATTCTACCGCATACAAAACATGCAAAAACCATATAAACAATTTATATCAATTTTCTAGCGTGTTAATTCAAACTTAACCATACGAACGGGGCTCTGATACCACTGTTGGGTTTTATGGGTCCATGCGCAGCTGAATTAACATCTAAATAACACAAAACTCAAGCCCTAAGATCCGTTCTATACGATTAAATTGAATTCCTATGAGATAGAATTCACCAACCTTTATTGCTTTCCGTTCTTGAGCTATCGAACAATTATCAATGTGATTTTGAATCACAAACTTCGATCTTCAAAAACTTGAATCTTCATATTGCTTTGAACAATAGAACTCTAGGTCTTGATCGTCGTACGAGCGAAGACCCTCTAGTAGTATCCACACGTTAGAATGAACCAAGAACAGTTCTTGAGAATTGCTAGATTCTTAAACCTATGGAAGAATTATTGAGAAACTTTTTGGTGATTTTCTCTCTTGAAAATTCGGCTGGACGGATTAGAGTTTTACAGAGTTTATATTTATACTACATTAGTATAGGTATATGTTTCCTAATCGTATTAGGAAGCGTGCATAAAACCGCCTTAGCCTTGTTATGTCGCACGACTCAATGAGTCCATTGGACAAGTTCTGTCGCTCGGCTACACAAGCCATATCAGGAACTCTCAATCATTCTTCCTTTGGTTTAACTAATTCATTCTAGTTGTGTGTGACCCAATAGGCTTATATTATGTTGGCAATGAGCTCGATCATATCGATTCTCATAAAACTCAAGCCCTAAGATCCGTTCTATACGATTAAATTGAATTCCTATGAGATAGAATTCACCAACCTTTATTGCTTTCCGTTCTTGAGCTATCGAACAATTATAAATGTGATTTTGAATCACAAACTTCGATCTTCAAAAACTTGAATCTTCATATTGCTTTGAACAATAGAACTCTAGGTCTTGATCGTCGTACGAGCGAAGACCCTCTAGTAGTATCCACACGTTAGAATGAACCAAGAACAGTTCTTGAGAATTGCTAGATTTTTAAACCTATGGAAGAATTATTGAGAAACTTTTTGGTGATTTTCTCTCTTGAAAATTCGGCTGGACGGATTAGAGTTTTACAGAGTTTATATTTATACTACATTAGTATAGGTATATGTTTCCTAATCGTATTAGGAAACTGTCTGCCAAAACCGCCTTAGCCTTGTTATGTCGCACGACTCAATGAGTCCATTGGACAAGTTCTGTCGCTCGGCTACACAAGCCATATCAGGAACTCTCAATCATTCTTCCTTTGGTTTAACCAATTCATTCTAGTTGTGTGTGATCCAATAGGCTTATATTATGTTGGCAATGAGCTCGATCATATCGATTCTCATAAGACATAAGCGGACTCTAGCAAGTCATTATGTCTACCCAAATAATATAACGTAAGAGTTCACGTTTCCAATGGTACACTTCCATTTCTCCCTTTGTCTCACGATGTTATATTGAACACAAGTCATGGTCCACGTCAACTTGTATTTGTTCAATGCTTTCTCGATCTTGAGTATAATGATAGTCCAATTATATTGGGGTGTGGCCACACGCTTTCATCATTATCACTCATCGAGGGGCCCAAGCAAAACATCTCTCTTTCGAGGGACAAATTCCATCTTGACTTATCATCCTTCCCATCATGAATCCAATCATGCCAAAGATAGCCTTTATAAATATCGTGTTAAGATATCGTTTGACTAAAATCAAACATGACTTTCATCATATGTAAGGTCATGATAATCTCAGGTCTAGGGACTAAATGAAGTGACCATATGAGATTTAATTATGACATTTGACCATGATATAAATCGCATACGGGTCAAGTCCAGTCACTTGTTCTCTAATAAGTACCCATAATTTCAATGTGCATCTCTATGCATATAATCATCATATGATTATCCATTGACAATTATACTAATTATTCTCTTAATAATTAGGAACGGAGATTATTACAATAAATATGCAAAATATATAATAATCAAATAATAAATTTAAACGATAAAGATGATACATAACGGTTTTAAGGTAAACATAACTAAAGTCTAGTGCATTACACCAATAGATTTAGTGGAATTGTTGAACAAAATTTTATTTGATAGACTATGATTTCATTGATATTTTTTTATTTCTGATTATTTTGAAATAAAAATGTGAACTTTATTAGTTTTCAAATATGTACAAGTTGGGACAAGAAACTAAATTATTAATTTTACATTTCATGTAGAGGGAGAAGGCGAGGGGGACAGGGACAGAAGTTACATGACCAAAATCTTTTGCAATGAAAAAAAAAACCACTAAGAAACTGACATATTTTTTTCCTTTTAGTCAGGTATTCAACAATTCAATCACCTCCTGATTTCATTAATCAAAATAAACCCTAATTCAAAGTAATTTCATAAAATAAAAAATAAACCATAATTTCAAAGTAATTTCACGGAATCAAAATGAAACTTAATTCAAAGTAATTTCATGAAATTAAAACAAACCCTAATTCATAGTAATTTCACATAATCAAAATAAAATCCTAAATTAAATAAGCATCAAAAATTGAAAACAAAAGAGAGGAATATGAGAAGTTACGTCTTAGAGTTTGACTTTATCGGAAGAGAGCTTTGAGACGATTCCCTGAACGTCTAGGGAAGTGACCGTTTGATCGGAGCGGAGTTTGGGGAGGCGGAGTCACTGTGTGTAAGAGAGAGAGAGCGTGTGGGAAATAAGCGAATGAATGGGGGATGTATAAGAGGAAGAGTTTTTCTTTGGACTAGAAAACAAAATTTTCATTTTCAAAATATTTGCAGGTCACCTACCTGTTTTGAGTTGAGCTGGCAAATGAAGAAGAATCTTCATTTCTTATGAAGCCAGGAACGAGGAAAAGGGTTCGAGTTCTCAATATTTTTTAGCTTCATTTTTCCTGATTTTGGGTTTATTAACTTTGCGTTGGATCTCCTAACGTCTTTTTGAGAAATTTATGTCCCTGATTTTGGGTTAATCCACTAGGAATTTATTGAAATTACGTAAATCAAGTATACATTTTTAATTCAATATAAACGTTGCATATTATTTATTTATTAACTTGATTGAATTTTGATAAAATATTTGTGTAAGTGAGAGACAATGGATGGCCAAGAATGAAATGTAACTCTGCACGCCGGAAAGTGAACCGCAAGATTTGACTCACCGTATCTCGATTGAAAGAAGGACAAAGAAAAGTGTCTTGAATAATTAGTCTCACTATGTCCGTCGAATTTCGACGGGTTACTCACTAGATAAATAAATACGAGAAATGACGATAATTATCTTCTCTTAGCACGAGGTGTATATTCTAATATTTTATTGCGGTGTCTTGATCAACAGTTCTGGTATCTCTGTCCATTATCTTGATCAACAGTCCATGAACACCTTCGTGTACTGGAAACACGAAACTTTCCTTCCATTCCGGTCAGGGGTGAAGCCAGGAATTGCCCGAGGGGGGGACAAGATTACACGGGGGTTCGGGGGCAGCGTCCCCGAAAAAAAAAATTCGGATCGGACAAGTCAAAAATGGGTCGGATCCATGAAATACAATGTATTTTAGTTAAAAATGTAAAGAATTAAGAAAGTTAACAAAAATGATAAAAGTAAGTAATTCAAAGAACGATTGAAATAATGTTGAAGTATTTAACGCAAACAATTTATTAAAATATATTACCCGTACAAAAAAGAAATTCAAATTTGCTAATTAAACTTGGGATAATAGGAAGAAAGACCAAAAAAATAAAAAAAAATGGGAAAAGCCTAACTAATTAAGATTGAAAAAATGTGAGGAAATTAGGAGAAAGAGAAAAACAAAACTGTTAAGAGAAAGAAATGGAGAGAGAGAGAGAATAGCAAAGATGGAGGACAAATAAAATTAATTGAAAATGTTGGTAGCAGGGCTCGAACATGGATTTGAAAGGAAACACCAAAGGCTTTAACTTCACCCCTTCTACAGCTGAACCGCACCACTCACTCGTGTCAACCTTGAAGTTAATTATATATAACAAAAAAATATGGGGGGGGGGGCAAAAAAAAAAAAAAAAAATTCCATTGCACTTCCGCCGCCGCGGGGGCAAGTGCCCCCCATGCCCCCTGGCTCCGCCCCTGATTCCGGTTCAGTTCCCTGTTCTGCCATTAACAAGTTCAAACAATTCATCCAACAATTATCTTAAACTTGACATAGAAATATATTCACAGCAGAGCACAGAGAGCTAACTCGGTGAAACGCTGCTTTCTTGCTCCTGATTCCCATAGGTGATTTTAACATACGGATCGATCTTATCAGTACGTAAAATATTTAGCTGTGATTAATTTTATTTATTGATATTCATCAGTTCAAAGCTTATTCTATATCTTTAATGACCAAAAAGAAAAGAAAAAAACTTACTGAGAAAATCGGTGTTGTTCAGGCCTTTGGCACTAACCACAAAAACTTCGAGTTTGCCTCTAGTCATCTTTTTCAACAAAGTGGAAACGGGACGAAAATTGAGAGATTTTGAAATGAAATGAGGTGGAAATGAACCGCGAAGGACATATATAGAGAAAGTATAATGATTTTATGTATTAATGAGACTGGTCCATTTTCGTGCACACGGAGAAAATGTGTCGTTTATTTTTCTATTTAAGTTCAAAATCATGATAATCGAGTGTCCGTAAGCAAGCATTATGCTTCATGATGATATTTGAGACACTGGGACCAAAATTTAATCCCGAAAACAATATTGGTTTAATTAAAATTCAAAAATGATCATAGCATAACTGGATCAACAAAAGTTTGAATGAAGCTGCATTAATTAACAAATAAAAACACATTGGCCTTTGTTTTCTGCTTGTCTGCGGTCTGTATAATAGCAAGTCTTACAGATGCAGGCTCATGATACACAACGAAAATGGAATGCCAACGAACGGGTAAGCTTTAGAAGGAAGAATCCTTCCATCCTCCGTAGCTTTCTTCCTGGGCCTCCTCGTTTTCTTCCTATTAGAAATGAACAAATAAGAAATTGATCAGTTTGGTGACACATAAAATAGAAGATTAAGTTCTGAGATTATATGTATCCATGGTAAGCGAGAAGATTAAGTTCCGAGAGCATGATGTTTTCGAGAGTCTGGGTAAGTCTTAAGAGAGATTATCGTGGGATAATTATTCGATTATCAAACAGACAAAACCTGTAGATTTTGACTATTTACCTTTTATTTGTATTATTTTTTTTCTTCTAGAACCAGAATAAGTTAATGTTCAAGCATGACTTTTTTTTTTTTTTTAAAGCAAAGGGGTATAGTAAAGGATCTAGCATTGATCAAGAAAAATTACTTTCGTAGGGAGATTTGGTAACACTTTCTAACATTTGATTTTCATATCATACTTTCATACATTTTTATGTTTAAAGTTAAGAGTTCAATTGGACTAACTGATGCACCTTTTGAAAATAGTGCAGAGAATTAAGCAAAAAGTAGCTAATGAGACATTTGAGCATATAACTTGCCTCAAGAGTGAAAGTGAGGCCAATTTTAATCTCCCCACAGTATTCTTCATTTTTTACCACATTGTATGAAGTTGGCGGTATGCTCCCTTCCTCAAGCACAGCCTCGAGTGGAATTCTGCAAAATAGAAAACATCAAGAACAAATCAACATTTCCCCCAAAACTGAAAAATATATGTAGTATATTTATGTGACCAATCTAAAGATCTTATTGTCATTGAAATGTTTCTGTCAGGAAAACAAATCAAAATCCCAAGGTTGATAAAGCCTGAAATTTGAACATGATGTAGCATTCTAGCTTAATTAGTTTTCTGCTGTAAGAAGTTCTTGAAAGAATTTTGGCTGAAAGAATGTGAAACTTTAGAAGAACTACTCACTTTGCCTCTCCCACTAAATCATCCTCCGTACCAACATCACTGTCCATTATTTTGACAGAGAGTTCTCCAACATCATGGGATACCGAGAATAGGAAAGTCTCATTCCATTCTGGTTCAGATCCCTGTCCTGCAATAAACAAGTTTATTACAATTATACACCTATAGGACAATATATATCACCAAATTATGTCTTTTGGGATGAATGATCTTAATAGATAAAAACTTTCAACATAGAAAAACCTAACCTGACGCAACCCCGCTTTTTCGCTCCTGACTGTGGCAGGTGAGTGTGACGTAAGGATCCATGTTATCTGTGAAAATTTAGACCACATCAAAACCACTGTATAAAGCATGTAAATTAAATGACCACAAGGGATAAATCTGCAAACAAAAATATTGTTAGGACTGGCTAGTGTGTGCTCCACAATTGGCTTTATACTTTTGACAACGTGTATATATATATAAGGATTGCTTCAAGCAGCAGTTGAAAGTTCTAAGACAATAAATCAAACACCGCCTCTTGTTTAGCTAGAGTGTGTAGTCAAGCAAAATGCAGTTAGTTATAGTCTTCCAATATGGAATTTGGAGATGTAGAATTCAGAGGAGTTGGAGCCTCTCTGTCAATCCCTTATCGGAGATCCCAATCATTGGAGCATTCATCACTTGTTGCCCCACAAGTGAATTCATAGATAGATATTATTCCCTCTATCCCAAAATGAATCTCCGAATTTTGTCAAAATTTGCTCCATACTCTTTATAAAGAGCAAATTTGATTTTTTTTTTGATATTTATTTTGAAACTAGGGTAGTACAAAATTAGAGTCCTCAGATCAAACTAGTTGACCACTTTGAAACGATGGCAGCCTGTCTTCAACATCACACTGACAATGGCACTCAAAAAGTGATCAGATCATCACAATACAAGAGTTGACCATTTCAAAAAACACAAACAGCATACAAGAGTTGACCATTTCAAAAAACACAAACAGCATACAAGTAAGATCCAATTTTGAAGTACCCGAACCCGATCGACATCGATCCAGTTCAGCCTAACTAGGTCATATAAAAGTTTCCATTTTCTCACCAACCAAAATTTCATATACGAACTTTATGAAAATTCATTTTAATCTAGCATAATTCATTTAATTATAGAGTATCCATGGTAATTTGAAGTTGATTATATGAATTTTTAACTCTATGATCAGATCATCAATCAAATTATCAAACGCACAAAAAAGTGAAATGTTTAGGAATGTAATGATATGGATCATCATTTGGTAAAAGCTGATACAGGAAATCTAGGAAACTTACTGAGGAAATCGGTGTTTTCAAGGCCTTTTGCGCTGACCAGAACGACCTCGAGTTTCCCTCGCGTCATTTTCTCGGGAAAGTGATGGCGGAAATTGAAGATTCCCGAGAAATGCGAAGGAATGTTGGGAATTAGGACTGGCCGGGATGGGATCTTTGTTTGTAGGTGTCTAATGGCCTGGAAAAGGAAAAACGACTATTTATAGCAGCGTATATTGCTGCTCCTAGGGTATCCACGGACCCGAACCGGTGGCTAGAAAATTGCGTTTTTTTTTTTATTAGTGTTAATTTCTTGCGGATGCACGGACAATTACTAACGATAAAGAAGCTAATTAAAACAAATACGACAGAAAATGAAAATATTTTTATAAATTGTAAAAAACTTTTTTGAAAAAACATTTTCAGTACAAATATTATATAATAATGAAGGCCACTAAAATAAATATATATATAAGGCATATATAGTTTGTACTTATTTAAACGTGAATTATATGCGAATTTCTATTCTATTCAATAATACTCACGTTGGTATCCTTTTTTTCAATGTTATGGAAGTAGTAAACCCGTATTTTTATGTACAACATAATTTAGGCATATTGAACGTGAAATTATTACATATGCATATGTACATTAAAATGTAGTAGATATATAAAGATGCTTTTTCCTTTTACTTAAAATACTATATATGTAATAATTTTTATTATTTTTTTTCAAATATTCCTTATAATTCGAAAAAGAAACTTTCTGTTAATACTGTGTCAAAATTTTCATTAAGTTTTCAAAAAATGAAAGCTATAGCAAACACCTTCTCTTTATCTCCTTTTCTTCTATTTTCTCTTTCTGTTTTTATTTCAAAAATCTACATTTTTTTTATCTGTTATTCATTATAGTATTTAGGACTTAAAAAAGAATAAGGAAAAAAAAATTAAAAATTAAAACAAAGTTGTCATTTACTCCAAGCTTGTAGAACAATAATGGATTTTTTTTTTCAAATAATGCCCTTTTGAATCCATATACTCCCTCCGTCCCATTAGTATTAGTACAAACACTGTTTGCGCGAGAATTAAGGAATATGATATTTTAATAAAATATTGTGAGTGTAAAAGAATGAGTGGAGAGAGAATGAGTGGAGGGTGTAATAAATTATAATAGTGTTGTGAGTATTAAAATAATGTAGGAGAGAGAATGAGTGGAGTTGGGTGAATATTTTATTAATATAAAGTTTCATTTTTGGGAGTGTGCGGATATTAGCGGGACGCCCAAAAAGGAAAGTGTGCTAATATTAGCGGGACGGAGGGAGTATACCAGAATGACACTAGAAAAAATTTATGTACCAAAATGACCACTTTGAGAGAAATCGGCATTGGTAGTGCCGTTTTTGGTTTGAAGTCGGCATTGCCAATGCCGACTTTAGCCATTTTTAAAACCCAATTTTAAAAAAAAAAAAATACCTAAAGTCGGCATTGCCAATGCCGACTTTAGGCTTTTTTTTTTTTTTTCAAATTGGGTTTCTCACATTTATATTTAAAACATGTGCATTGTTAATTACAAATCGAGCCGTAGATCTTGGTATTTGAGTTGCATCAAACTAAGGAGCTAAATTAACTCCTTTCGTCCCAAAATATTTACTTGTAGTTGAAGGAGCTCAAATTTATTCCAAAATACTTGATATTTTGCATTTTTGCTATTATCTATACATTTTATTTATTATTTACCAAATATACCATTATTTATGTTTAGGAAAAACTGCAAAAAAAAAAATTATAATAAAAAAAAATCATTCAACCTTCTTCAGTTTTCTTGAATTTCATCATCAAATTCATATTTTTTTTATTCAACACATCTAACTCTTTATTTATTGCATTCATAATAGACCCGATACAAAATAAATACACCCTCATCAGGTCCAAAATAGATATTGTTTTGAAGATTAGATGTAGTTTTTAAGAAAAAGAAGTAATGAGCATCCATGTGAAGTACTCCCTCCGTCCCAGCGAAAGAGCCATTTATTTCCTTTTTGGGCGTCCCATTTAAAAAGCCACTTTCCCAAAAAAGAAACCTTAAATCACTATTCTCTCCACTCATTCTCTCTCCTACTTTACTTTTACACTCACAACATTATCTTTCTTACATCACCTCCCACTCATTCTCTCTCCTATTTAATTTTTCATACTCACAACATTTAAATTTTTTCTCTTTCCTACATCACATTTCTTATTTTGCGTGTCGGACAAATTTACCGACTCTTTCGCTGGGACGGAGGGAGTAATTTGGAACTTTCAATTGGCTATTAAGGGATGAAACGGACATCAATAAAATCATTTATTACACTAGTTTAAGGTGGAGTAGTTTTAGGAGGCCAAGGAAGTTATAGGGGCAACCAGCTGAAGTAAATACGGAGTGCAAGGTCAATGCTGATATCCCTTGGTTTCTTAACAATTGTGCAAATGCTCCAAACGACATCAATTTTTTAAATATAAATGTGAAAAACTCAATTTGAAAAAAAAAAAAAAAAGTCTAAAGTCGGCATTAGCGATCTTGCGGCTTTTTTTTTTTAAATTGGGTTTCAAAAATGGCCTAAAGTCGGCATTGGCAATGCCGACTTCAAACCAAAAACGGCACTACCAATGCCGATTTCTCTCAAAGTGGTCATTTTGGTACATAAATTTTTTCTAGTGTCATTCCGGTATATATGGATTCAAAAGGGAATTATTTGGAAAAAAAATCAACAATAATGAATACCCTTTTGAAACTTCAAATGTAAAAAAGAAAGAAGATTGCATATTGACAACAATTCAGATGATTTCAAAAAAAGGTTAAAAATGACATATTTTGAAAGTTCAAAATAATCATTGTTCATACACACGACCCATCTCACCCCTAATATATTTGGTACGTATTACTTCTCTATTATTACTTTTTTTTCTCATAAAATATTCGGATCGTTTTAAAAATGTTATTTTTTAACTAAAAATCACAATAATTCTTACTATTCTATTTTATAAAAATGTAGTTTTTCAAAAATATAGTTAACTATGAAAAAAAATAAAAATAAAACGTTTTGGAAAAATATTTTATTGATGAAAAAGTTTTAGAAAATAATTCATTTTTGAATATATATATTGCTTTCTTAATTTGCGTACTTCACCAAAATGGTGAAGCTTAACCCCCGGGGCAGAGGGAGTATTAAAAAATTATTTATGAAAAAACATGTGCCAAAAGGATTTATAATTTCAACGCACTTTCACCATAGTCGCTCCTCCGACATCGAACACCATAACCAACCTTCCCCAAAATATTCTTGAGAGAGAAAGTGATAAAACCCAGAAGAAATTCCCCAAAAGTTGACGAAACTCAACATCAAATTTTGAAGAAACCCTGCAGTAAATCAACAAAAAATTAACGAAAACTTGAAGAGAAAATGGAAATCCCCACAAATTTCGACGCCGCTTCTTCTTCAACACGCGGTGGCTAGAAACTGCGGCTCAACAACTTTGTTCCTTTCATCTCTTCATTTTAAGAAACCGGTTTGGACTGTGTTTTTGGATCCAGATGTGTGTGCCGTTGTAAGCGGCGGAGGCCGGTCACGAGACTGGAAGATGGGTAGGGATAAAGCATGTGAGATTGAAGAGAATGAGGAGAGAAGGTGGTGGGTTTACTGTTTTACTTAATTGAATTGCATTCTCTGATGAAAGAGAAACACGATGAAATGAAAAGATACACGTGTCCAACTTTTGTCCGAACCAATTACATTAGGACACGGGCATGACACTTGTTTTTTTTTTGTTACATATATTTGCTCTAAAATGAGCACGTCGCCCACTTTTTTCTTATGTTAGAAAGTCGTGGTTACCTTTTAATTTTAATAATAACATATTATAAGGATTATATTGCCCTTTCACAGCGACATTTATGAGTGGGAAAACACACTTTGACAGCGACATTTATGAGTGGGAAAACACACTTTACTGTTTTTATATACTCCCTCCGTCTATTTACATGGTTCACACTTTCTATTTTCGGCGTCCATTTACATGATTCACACTTTGTTTTTTACCTAAAATGGAAAATAATCTTTACTATTCCCTCCACTCATTCTCTCTCCTACATTATTTTAATACTCACAACACCATTATAATTTACTATTCCCTCCACTCATTCTCTCTCCTATTTTATTTTCACACTCACAACACTTTCAATATAATATTTCCTCCTTAATTTACGTGAGAACAGTAACTGAGAACCATGTAAATGAACGGAGGGTGTATATAAAGATAAAGATAAATATAAAGATAGAGATTACGTGCTTTAAAGTCAAGGTTACGGTGCAAAAGAACGGGTCTGATTCACGAACGAATAAGATCAATCGTACCACTTTTATGCTCATATTATTTATCACATTATGACATATATTTCAATTATTATGAGTTATTAGAGTTTATATTATCATGACATCATTATTAAAACATAATCATTGTGTTTACAATTTTGTGAACCAATCAGATGGCAGATGTTGCATTAAAGTGGAAATAATCAAGTGCGGGAATGTTCTATTTGTATTTGACTCGATTAATGAAGACTTATTGGTAGATTTTAAGGGGGGATAAGCGTAAATATATAATAGACATTATCAATCCGTTGTTATTAAATGAATGTCAAAAACATTTCAAATTAGCTCTTGATCAACAATAATTTTTTTAAAAAAGACATTGACATTCATTTAGGAATGTCGAGAAGGGAGTAATAGGAAGCGCACATTGTAAGCATCCAATTCTAAGAACATTAACAATGGGATATGTACTTGCATCCTTAGTAATTTATTTATACTTCCTCCTCCGTCCCATATTTTATTTTTATATGCCCTTTTAAAAAAGGGCATTCCCATATCTTCTTGTCTTTTATGTGGGCGCAAATATCCGATGATTTTTCATTTTTATTTTTTAGAATTTCATGATAATTATATTAAACCTTCTAGCTACTAACGATCATTAGGACATTCCCATATCTTCTTGTCTTTACATTATTAGATATTTGCGCCTCAAACGTTGTTATGAAACATGCCGACATGTTTTTTTAATCATGGTAACAGCTCGTCAGGGTCCTATCGATCTATAATTCCTCTATTTTTTATTTTTTTTGAGAAATGGGAAATAAAGAAAAGAAAGAAAAAAGAAAGATCGTCGGTTAGGAATTAGATTCTGCTCCCAATACTAACATGGAACAATAACTACAGCACTCTTAATTCACTTATTTATTTCACTCTCAAACTTCAAA
Organism: Adenophora triphylla var. japonica; assembly: GCA_022495995.1. Taxonomy (NCBI): domain Eukaryota; kingdom Viridiplantae; phylum Streptophyta; class Magnoliopsida; order Asterales; family Campanulaceae; genus Adenophora; species Adenophora triphylla. The sequence goes on along the minus strand of JAFEMH010006285.1, from coordinate 90,409 downwards.
CTTAACTATGCGATACTCCGAATTACATGTGAACCGAAAAACTAATGAGAAAACATTTTTATTACACGCGTGTAGGATACACATATTGCGCATACGTGCATTTAACAGTCTACACATATTGCGCATATGTGCGCGTGTGCACTCCATGTCAAACTATGGAGCTTATTTATGAGAACTAGATAAAACCCCTATATATATCGTCCTCTATTCAGCATTTAACGTTTCTTCTTTATTACCATAGTTGTAAAGAGCTGGGAAACGAGGGTTTCCCAAAGGGCAAAAAGTCACCCTATAATTGGTGCCACCAGGACAAGTAAACGTGCTTGTAGGATCATCTTGAGGGTAACTATATGCATCAGGACATCTTTGTTTGAAAAATCTTGAATAATCCGTGGGCCCACACGGTCCTTTAGTGCAACAATATTGAGGTGTTTTAAAAGTCGTGCATGGGTTATTACACCCACCCGGTACACGGTGTGGGCCAGGGCATTCTCCGACTATGTTAGCGGTACACAAAAGTTTCTTGCACTTGCTAGTGAGGCCTCCGGTCGGGCTAAATTCAATCGGAATATTGAAACCGTCAACAAGAGATATATCATAGAAATCGAGGTTACCGAACTGATTCAAGGCATATTCGGCTAAGGTATTCGGTGGAACTCCCCATCCTTTGCATACTAGGGACCCACAATCACCGGTCTCACAATGACCCGTACCGGAGCCGTCAAAGTTGCATTTGGTACGGCCCCAAATACGGGCCATCTTTGTGCCAGCTGGGACATCGAGGTTCCAAGTTTGGCCACGGTCTAGGCGGCGGCCACCACCCGGCGATGCAGCCGCCCAGACAGTTTGAGGGCAATTGTTTTTTATTGTGAACCTCGCGGCATCGGAGGAGGTGAAGAAGAGGCTGAGGAGGAGCAATGTGAGGATTGATAAGTAAGTCATTTTTGTTTTGTGGACTTGGTAGTGTGTTTTATGAAATTCTATTGCATGGGGGTTTTATAGGACATATGGGGCCGGCGGCTTTTGTAATGGACGATCATTATGTGATCACGTGTAAAGTATTATAAGAAGGGTCCAAAAACAAAAAAGTACGTGTTGAAGAATTAAGGTCTGTTTGCTTAGGGGTTGTACGGATAAAGTGTCCTTGTTATTATTGCCTGCTTTAACCAGGTAAAGATCACTCTTTTGCTAACTTAAATTCTTCTGTTTTTTAAATGTGGTCACCCAATGTTCCACTTTTTGCAATGTGCTCATTGATGGAGCCGTTAACATGGCTAATACCCGTTAAATATATATAACGGATTAGTTAATTATATGGATGATGGTTTGTCAAATATAGCTATGATAGTTGTAACGACCCCGACTTTTCATCAATAAAATAATTCAATTCATAAATACAATTTCCATATCGGGGTACTTTAACGGCTAGTACAACTAACCATAATTCAAATGCAGAAAATAACTGTCTTTCAACCTTAACGGTTAGTACATCTAGCCATAATTCAAATGCGGAAAATAACTGTCTTACAACCTCAACGGCTAGTATATCCCACTAGCTTATTCAATTGTTCAATAAATGAAAACTCAAATACTCTTAAATGGGCCGCCATTCCTGCGACTAATCCTCTTCCTACTTCTTACCTGAAAGAAAAATCAAGGAGGAAAGGGATGAGCTAACAATGCTCAGTAAGTTCATACGGGATCTCTCCGGATACTAAGAAAAGATGACCGAAAGAACGAAGCCAATCGAATTACTCAACGATAAGATAGCTATATCAATTAAAGTACAGGTACGAGTACAATAATGAAAGATACTTTTCAAATAACAAGTTGTGGCACTATCACAAAAAAATATATATAATGAAGACCGTATTCACACAAGTCCGTCAATTCCAAAGTAACGCTACACCTTTTCAGGGTGACTTTGATACACCTTTTCAGGGTGATCCTTGAATAAGAAATTCCACGTCTTTTCAGGGCGCTCCCTTATTCCGACATATCATGATAGTCAACTACTTCATCAAGTAGTGTATAAGCGTCTAAGTCCTTTTCAGGGATTAGACTAATTATCATAAAGTCCTTTTTAATCGGACTGATTCGGCTAAGTCCTTTTTCAATCGGACAAAGCTAGCTACATCGAGTTCAAATAGATATAGCAATTCTATATATATATATATATATATATATATATATATATATATATATATATATATATATATATATATATATATATATATATATATATATATATATATATATATATATGATGTTCCCAGGTACAAGAACATATCACATTTAACATCACTACTTTTCAGGCAGTGTAAGATGAAAGTCAAATCTTTACTATTAAGATTAGACCAAGTTCATTTAAAAGTCCGTCCCACTTAGACTCATTAACTACATCTAATTTCTTTAGACATAGCAATAAACATTCATATGGTACAAGAACACAATAATCAAATTCAACCATTAGATACACCTTGAACAACACATATCAAGGGTAAGATATTCCAAAAGACGTTCAATCGAAGGAATAGTTTCAAAATAACTACCGGCCACTTGGTAGCTTATACTTTCATAAAAGACTCGATAGAATCCTAGTTCAAGGATTGAAAATCAAATACTCTAAGGAACGTAATCCCTTACCTCGGGTTATTTGCACTTCTTGCACACTAGTCCTTGCACAACCTACAATCATGCAAAACCATACTTAGGTACAAGTAATCTCTATTTACTAAGTACCTTAATCCTTTTAATCCATCTTGTTAACCTATGAGTTATCCTATTTTAGCTCCTTTTATGGTTAACCAATACCCTAATTAATAAGGTTACTAAAACACCCATAGGGTTTCTATTATCAATTTCCAATCATTACTCCTTATTCTACAATTACACACACTAAACACACCTTCCTCAGCATCTCAAACACACACAAAACACACACACTAACCTTAATATACACTCCCCCACCCACATACACGCACACAGTCCACTACACAGACCACACACTTACTGCAGTAACACACCCACACACCTACAGGAACACACGCCCCCTACTGCACACACTACACTTGCACAGGCTACACACCCATACAACCCTTAATTCAATAGGGAATTCCTAGCATGGCCTATTTGGATCAACATCAATTACATTCCATGCCAAAACCTTAGTTACAATCAACCATTAGGGTTCATGATTCACAATACCTTGATTTTAATCCCAATATTCATTATCATGTTCTATCAACCCTAGTTTCAATTCAAATAGTTCTAGGGTTTTCTAGGTTTGAGAATAATAATAAAAGAGGATTTGGTTCTTACCTTGATTTGATTTCCTTAATCTCAATTGTTCAAGCTTCCTTCTTCTTCCAAGCTCGGCTGCCTTGCTTTCTTTCTTCCTCGGCAATTCTCTCACGGCAGACCCACTACAAGAAAAAGGTGTTTTTGTCACATTTTATTTGTCACGGTCCGTCAACCGTGACAAATAATTTTCTATAAACCACGGTTCTTTTAACCATGGCAATTAATTCTTATTTGCACCGGTTCCATGGTTGACCGTGGTTTACCCGTTAATTATTGTTTTAATTTTTATTTTTTATGTTCAAAATCCCTTAACACTCCAGCCAGCGCCTTCTCCAATTCTCATCCCAAATTCACGACTTCCCTCCAAATATTCCCTCTCAATCCAAAACCAAAATCAAATCCAAATCCAAATTCAAATCCATATCGTTTCTGATTTCCATTCCTCTCTTAGAATTCTAACCTAATTAGGATTTCGGCTACTCGTGTATAGGCGCAGTTCAACAATGCAAACCGCAAATCTTCAACACAAATCGCAAACCAATCTTCATACGTAAATCAAATCCAAATCGGTTCCTGATTTCTGATTCCTCCTTGAATTCTAAACTAATTAGATATAGAAAGAGGCTTTACTCCAGCAAAAGGAGATTCAGGAGGAGGCAGATGCTGAAAACCCTAATCACATTACATTTCTTGAAGAACACGTGAATCCAGCTCAATTGGACAACGATGATGTTGATGATTTTGCTGGGTTTTCTGAGACTCAAAGCCAATTTGGCGGGTTTGAGGTTTTTCACTTGATTTTATCTCATTGTACATTGGCATTTTCCTTTGTTTTTGTTGATGTGTTCATGAATTATGAGAAAATGGTATAAGATTGCTATTGTATAGTCAGGTACAAAAGGTTAAGCGTAATTTAGAAGAGTACATCTTTTCTCTTTCTTCATCATCACAATCCTCATTATTCTTTTAACATGATTTTTTTTGTTTCAGGAATTTGCTAAACAATTATGTGTGGAGAACCAATTAAAGTTCTAAAAAAATGGTAAAATATCAAGTTTATTTCAAGTTACGTTGTTGCATTTGTGCCAAGGTGACCCGATGTCATTATTTTATGATGATTTTGTTCAGGCATCATATGATGATAATTCCCGGTTCATGGTGGCTATGTTGAGGTCAGTCTAACGGTTTCTTTCATTTACTCCTTTGTTTTTACCCAGTGCACTTCTGCTTCTCAATTATGTTTACGGATACTTGTCCCTTATAGTGACCAATCTCTTTCCTTGTTCATATGCTTGTGATCCTCTGTGACCAGGGAGTGTGGTCACAGAATCCAATCCTCCTGTTTGTATCACACTCTCTTTCTTTACGGGGAACATAGCATAATAGGTGTCATGTCAACTTTTTTTGAGCAGACTGCTTGATTTTGGAACTTTACATTCTGGTTTGCATGAAGAGGTTGGAGGCCAAAGAACAAGAATCATACAACTTAAATTCTGTAATGAAAGGTCTGCTGAACTACTACTCTCTTATTCTCTCCCTCTGTCTCTGTGTGTGTGTTGTGCGTTTACTTTTGCTATCTCCCTTCTATGTTACCTATGTCTTTATCTCTTATAAGTTATGACAGAGTACAAAAGCGTACACAATTCATTCAGGACATCCGACTATTATGCACGGAATGTGTGCTTAAGGGTGTGCACTTCTTACATTTGTATCAGACCGTCTATATGATATTCTTGTGTACTTTGTGCAGAGGCCTTATGACAATCTTTTGTTTTCAGGCGTTTGAAGGCCTCCTTTGCTGTGAATTAGTTTCTTTTTCAGATAATAGAGGAAACAATCAATCTATAGAATTTCGTCCGGTCAAACTATTAGTATCAGTGTCGGAACTATATGAAGGACTGAAATCAGATTGTTCTTGTCCAGTATGTAACTTCGTCTATAAAGATGCTTAAAATTGCCTTTAACCTCTAACTCTCTGCTCCCTTTAATTTTCTTTCTCAAATTTGACGAACCAAACGGTGTACACTTTGATTAAGTTTCTGAATTCTAAACAACAATAAAACTCGTGACTTGAATACTGATCTGCTCATTTTTTTAGGCTATCCTTCAAAAGTTGATTGATCCATGAAGGCGAATACCTCACAAGGTGATCACTGTTTATTGCCAATTCTTGACCAGTGAAGCCAAAAGTGGTACGCTACGTTTTTCGAACTAGTTCTCTTGCTTGAGCATGGTTTTTCTTCTTTTTTCCTGTTGTATACTGACGTTATTCAACAAGTTAAGGATCATGGGAGTATAATAGTTATGCCCCGTATTTCTTTTCACACTTGTTCTTATTATTTTTCTTCATCTTCTAGCATACTTCAACTAGTTAAATATCAACTTTGTTTATCCATTAGTTTGTTCTCATTTGGAAGTCAAATTTTAACTTAGGTTGACTTATATCGACCAAATTCGGGTATAAACAAGTCAACCCCACTCCAGGATACTTTCATAATAGATGTAGCTTGTATATCTATTCTTAAGGAATGATCACCCCAAAATAATTGGGTAAAAGTTTATTCAAATATATCAGTAACATTTTGGACTGATGTAGTATTAAATACTTCCGATCCGGAATGAATGTCTATTTTTTTCTAACAAAAATGAGCATAAAACTTCAAAAAGAAAATATGTAAAAGGGCACGGTAGAGCAAAGACGAAGGGTAGTTCACAAGGCAAATGAAAGAAGAGAGACGGGTATTTAAAATTTAATCATAATGTATCATCATGTGTAGGTACTGAAGTTTCAATATTGAAAACTACAATACAAATAATATCAAATGTTGCTTTTAGAATTTTGTTTGGACAAGTAAAAGATTATGAATCTTGGGTCAAACTTTATTCAAATTATATTTGTTTGATATGGACAGAGTAGGTCTCTAATTGGTTGAACGATTCTGCTTGCCCATTGATTTAAATAACAAATAAGGATGGAATGCAGTTGTAAGATTGTATGGCATGGCAAATGTGCTGATCAATGTTTGTGTAATGATATTGTTGACTGTATTCTTACTAGCCTTTCTTTGTGCTTTGCGGTATAACGATTCTTGCCGATATCAAGGCAAAAGCGCAAGGGAAGCCTAATATTCAATGGGCTCGAGAATGGGAAAATTTTGACCTTTCCGGTCCGTTTCCGTCGACTTCTATTGGCTGGTATGTGTTTTGCTCCCCTTTGGTCATCTTTTTGTTTGTTCAAAATTTCTCTGTTTTAGATTGTATAGAATTGGCAAATGTCTCGATCGATGAACCTTCTTAGAAGAACTTAAAAGAAGTGAATGATTATTAGCACTTGATCGGTCAAAACTTCTTGTTTTAGTGAGAATTTGACTCTGTTTTTATTTGTGAATCCGGTGATCATATATGCTCAGAGTACGTTGGGCATTTCAAACACGGCCGTTTTGAGGTATTGGAATCACGATTTAAGGGCCCTTGTTTCATTGTTTTAATTGTCAACGATATTCATTCACTTATGAAGATTTGCTTTTACGTATATGCATGACAGATTGGAGCCTTGATGATGTCTCTTTGATCTTCAACATCAACTTCAACTTCAAAACTTTGATGTTTTAGACTAGATTATGGCCATGATTACACTTTTGTACTTGTTTTACTTCAGACAAATGCTTAATAGTAGCAAATGCTTTATAAATAGTTGTTAGATTTGACTTACTAGAATGAATTATTTAGTATTTTTTGTTTAAGCACTTGTATCACCGTTTGTGGATTTTTATGAAAATTTATGCATTATGGTTTAAATTGTCATTTAACTCTTTTATTGCTACTAAATGTATAACAATGAATATATAGTACACTAGGTTTTATAATTAAAACAAATCTATATATCACAGTTTTGAATTGTGTTACAAATATGAAAAACACACATTATGGTATCATTTGCCACGTTAGTTACCAATACAAATAATGATTTATATGTCGCACATTACTTTTGTGTCGGTTCCAAATTGTCACAAGTATTAAAAATTGCACCGTTTTTAAAATGTCACAACAACCGTGACAAATAAAAAATACTATTTGTCACGGTTTATAAAATGTCACAACAACCGTGACAAACAAAAAATAACATATATCACACTTATTGTGCTACGGTTTCTAACCGTGATCATAACCGTAGCAAATACTATTTGTCACGGTTTAGAAAATGTAGAACAGTATAAGCGACGCTCACAAAAGCCTCGGACGTAAAAACGTGACAAAACCGTGGTAAATACTATTAGCCACGGTTTTATCTCTATTTACCACGGTTCGACGACCGTGACTAAAAACCCTGATTCTTGTAGTGACCCTCTCTCTCAGCTTTCTCTCTCTTGCCGCTAACTCCCTCTATTTGCCGTTCTCTCTCTCTGCTGCTCTCTATTTATATGCGCCTCTTTCTTCACTCCATTTACCGTTAAAAAACTGAAGAGGCTTTCAATTTACTTGACTCCCATCAGTTTAAACAATGAAGAGACTCTTGGGGTAAATGAAATCTAATTAATTGGGTTCCATAACTCCTAAGCCCATCATGGTAAGCAAGTCCACCCAAAAATATAAACCAAGTTTAGTAAACTAAGCCCAATAATTCTAGTTCATCTAGGAAAAGAATTAATCTAATTATTAACTAATTAACACAATTAATCAATTTAAGAAAATGATATTTAATAAATAATGAAATCAAAAATTCGGGTTATTACAATAGTACCACACATAAAGACTTAAATCATATGATAGTTCAACACTTTAATGCATGGTTAAGCTAATGGGTATTGCTAATACTAATTCAGTAATAATTTGTTACATTCACTATTAGAAATATATATTCAGAAGTCTATTTAATTTATTTGGCACAATAATTTTTAACAGTCTCTTTTTCAACATATTTAAGACAATCTTTCTCTAATTATCTTTATTTTATGACAACATTTTTTAAATAGTCAGGATAATATTTCTCCAATAACCTTTATTTTAATATGATATATTTATATTAGAGACTGTAATTGCTGTCTCAAAAATATTTGTGACAGTGTCAATAATGAGACCCCTATTTAGTGTCCTGAATTTAAATATGAATGATACTAGCAAATGGGCTGGGAAAGACTCTAGCAAATGATTCCCTCTCTCAATCGTTGCTTGACGGGGGGGAGGGGGGAGACTGAAAATCGGGACATTCCAGTACCCAAATAGGGGGAGGGGGAGGAGACTTGAAATGGGAACATCACAAATGTCATTACAAACAAATATCAAATGGGGGGAGACTGAAAATCAAAACATCAAAATGTTATTACAAGAAAGTATAAAATAGTACAAACTCACATCGGGGGAGGAGGCAAGGGGGAGACTGGAAAAGACTCCCGACAATAGAGTCAGAAGGGGAGCCGGTACTCGAGTGCATGTGGGAATACCCCTGAGGCTGCATACTTTGCATCTGGGCCATCATCATCTCAATTCGACGCTCTGCCAAGCGTCTCTCCTCAGCCAACCTTGCCTCTGTCTCTTCCCGATACTGCGCAGTCAAGCGTCTCTCCTCAGCCAAGCTTGCCTCCAGAGTGGAGATCCTCGAAACATACTGAGGATCGGACCTGATCACATTCGAGCGACGGCCGGTCGACGACGATGGGCATTGCATCCCGCGATCCCCCATCCCTAACGCTCGGTCTCCTCTCTTTGGTTGTCCATCTGAGGTGACCGCTTGCCAAACTTCAGGCACGAATGGAATGGCTGACCGGGAGGAGTACCTTCGGGCGTAACGACGGCAAGATATGTATTCTGTCAAAATAAAACAAACAAATATAATCATATACACAATATACATAAATAAATTTACATATTCAAAAGCAAGTATTTTAACTATAGTTTACTTACAAAGGCCGATACAGATCGATCATCAACCCAATGCGGAGGTTGATCGGGGGATGTAGGATTTCTAACATGTGTGCTAACGAACACATCCACAAAACCGACACCGGGACCATGTTCCTTTTCCTATAATCATTAAAGTAAAGCTATTTATATATTTGACTAACAAATATCAACAGAAGTATATAATAATAAAATTAGTTTCTCAAAGAGTCCTATACTAATCAAGTTAATTTCTAACTTTATTCCTATATTTTTTTAATTTTTTTGACTTTCTGTTAAGTCATGTTAAACCATTTAATTTTATTGAAGATTGAGCCAACTATTTTCAAGTTGGTTAGGATCATACCCTCAACATGGCTCCCCAGCTAACATACGTATATAAACTTGAAATGATCACCAAGCGAAATATGAAGTGAAACAATATATAAACTAAAACCATGGATTTCATAGCATCAACATAGCTCCCCAGCTAACATTCGTATATAAACTTGAAATGATCACCAAGTGAAATATGAAGTGAAACAGTATATAAACTAAAACCATGGATTTCATGGCATCAACATGGCTCCCCAGCTAACAAACGTATATAAACTTGAAATGATCACCAAGTGAAATATGAAGTGAAACAGTATATAAATTAAAACCATGGATTTCATAGCATCAACATGGCTCCCCAGCTAACATACGTATATAAACTTGAAATGATCACCAAGTGAAATATGAAGTGAAACAGTATATAAACTAAAACCATGAATTTCATAGCATCAACATGGCTCCCCAGCTAACATACGTATATAAACTTGAAATGATCACCAAGTGAAATATGAAGTGAAACAGTATATAAACTAAAACCATGGATTTCATAGCATCAACATGGCTCCCCAGCTAACATACATATATATAAAATTGAAATGATCACCAAGTGAAATATGAAGTGAAACAGTATATAAACTAAAATCATGGATTTCATAGCATCAACATGGCTCCCCAGCTAAAATACGTATATAAACTTGAAATGATCACCAAGTGAAATATGAAGTGAAACAGTATATAAACTAAAACCATGTATTTCATAGCATCAACATGGCTCCCCAGCTAACATACGTATATAAACTTGAAATGATCACCAAGTGAAATATGAAGTGAAACAGTATATAAACTAAAACCATGGATTTCATAGCATCAACATGGCTCCCCAGCTAACATACATATATATAAAATTGAAATGATCACCAAGTGAAATATGAAGTGAAACAGTATATAAACTAAAACCATGGATTTCATAGCATCAACATGGCTCCCCAGCTAACATACGTATATAAACTTGAAATGATCACCAAGTGAAATATGAAGTGAAACAGTATATACTAAATTTAAACTAACATACATACCATACACATATGATGCTCGGCGATGTTGATCGTCCCCATCGTCTGCTTTGATGCCGACCCCGAGGAGCTATCTCTATTTGCCTTAGCTTGTTGGGATTTCGTTATCGCCCCTTCCGACCTCCAATACTCGCAAAATCTACGAAACACCTCCTCGGTCATCCAAGTCGGTGTCTCGGGCGCTAATCCTTTCTTCAGCCGCTGAGTATAGAATCGAAACTTCGTGTTACCTATTAAAAATATGAATATCGCATAAACATATAATGATAACATTATAAAATTAAAAGAGTATAATCATTGTTTATTAAACTAATTAAGGATAGATAAATATGTTACCAATATGATCCCGAAATAACTTCATACACTGCTCCATGAAAACTTGTTTAACCATCCCCTCGTCTATGTCCTCAGTCCATGTAAATTTCAACTACAACATATAATGATAACATTATAAAATTAAAAGAGTATAATCAATGTTAATTATAACATTTTAATAACAAACTAACATTTAGGTTTTAAATAAAAACCATTAACACATTACCTTAAACTCCTCCCAAACACACTCCCTCTCCTCCTGTGGCAATGATTTCCATTTGGGGCCAAACTCCTGCATGACCCGAGGCCGCCAATACTGCCCAATCTTTGTCCGGGGGTAGGGTATGCACCTACAAACCTGTCAAGTATATTTATACAATAACATTTTAACTTAAATAATGAATTATATATAAAACAAAAATGAACCAACTTACATCAAATTAATGAAGAGTTACTTACTGTTCATAATGTGGCGATATCCAGAGAAACGTCCTCCTCTTAGAATCGACAGGAGTAGGACTCGTAGGAGTACCGGCCCCAGAGGAGGAGCTGGTACTACTATGTGTAGGGTCGGTATCACCATCACCGGTAGCACCAGCATCAGATCGGGGCAGTTGCGTCCCAGTAATAAATGTGTACACCGGGCGTGTCTTCCTGCCCGCTCTACTAGAACTCATATCTAAATACACTAAAAATATTAAAATATACAACTTTAACAATAGAAAACAATATATTAATAGATATTCTTAAAATAAATTTAAAGCATTCACAATACATATAAAACTTTAAAATAATCTAAAGCATTCGCAATACATCTAAATACACTAAAATAAATTTAAAGTTCTAATAATCTAAAGCATTCACAATACATATAAAACTTTAAACTATTATAATTTTTCGTCCCCATCATCATCAATGGACTCTGAATTACTACAAACTTAAGTTCTTCATCTTCGTCTTCGGACTCTGATGAATCAAACTCTGGTTCGACGTCCTCTTCCTCTTCCTCTGATTCATCAATTTCAATGTGCACGAGATGACCTGAACGAGGCAGAGGGGGTGGCAAATTCACTGGTAAGAAATCCTCCTCGGGTTCATCAACATTTTGAGGAATATGAGTGACATCATCTAATGGATGATTAGCTGATGAAACGTTAGGTGGCACTGGCATTTCATCCTCTTGATAAGGTGTTTCTAATGACGACTCTGTAGCTGTCGACGAGGGTAGGTATGTCAATCATGCTCCTAGCCTTGGTCTTCCAGACAGCCCACCATCCGTCGGGTCGCCGACGAGGGTAGGGAGTCATGTATACCTGTTGTGCTTGAGATGCTAAGATGAAGATGTCGTCGCCAACATGTCTAGACGAGTCCTTTACATCGACGAGGTTAAATATGGCGTGCTTCTTAACACCCCGCACAGCTTCTCGCCACTCACAATTGAACAAGACAACATTGTTTTCACCCAAATACTCCACCTCGACTACTTCTTTCAGGACGCCATAATAATCAAGGTTTTCTTTAAGCTTCACACCGCTATTCCACGTTAATTTAGAGTCCCTATAAGCTTTGGTATGAAACACATAGCCATTCACGAAATAACCGTTGTATAAATTAACGTTCAAGTACGGAGTTGCTGCTAAATGTCTTAACCTCGCAGCTTTGGCATCACCCAGATGTTCAGTTATCTATAAGAAAATATGTAACCCATTTAATACAATTTTAAGATTGAATGTTTAAAAAAGTGTATAGAATAAATTTGAATGAAACAAAATATTTACATATTTCCTTAGCCAGTTTGGAAATTCTCTGTCTGTCCTAATTGCGATGAGTTCTGAAGATAAATCCTGAGCTAAATCTTCAAACATTCTGCAATAAGGTTAAACAAGGCATTTCATATGCAGGTAATTAAACATGCATAATTTAATCGACGAGGCGTAAACATAACATCAATGACTTACTTGATATATTCCTCAAACTCGTCACAATTAATAAGAACATAGAGTGAGACCGCGACAAACTCTTTAGCGGTTAGCATATGCGTACCAACCCGTTTGCCGAGAAATCGACCAGAGGATGAAAATACAGAGATGTTTCCATTAGACGGACAACCACCATCGTAATTGCGGCCAACCCTAGTCAATCTCGTATCAACATCAGGATGAAAATATGTTCTGACAAAGGCAACAATCTTATCTATAATAACAGCCTCTGAAATTGAGGCCTCGACCATGGCCCTATTGCTCATCTTCCTTTTCAATTGGCCTAGATACCTAAAAGTCATTTGTAGATTAAAACATAAATAATGTTAAAGAAGGTATATTGATAACGCTCAAATTATTTAGAAATAGAATAAATTCAATTACATCTCAAATGGATACATCCATCTGTATTGAACTAGACCACCGACTCTAGCTTCATATGCTAAGTGGACCGGTAAATGCTCCATAGAATTAAAGAATGAAGGAGGAAATATCTTCTCAAGTTTTCACAAAGTCACTATGATGCTCTCCTCAAGCTTTTTCATGTGATCAACATGTAGTGTGGTCGATGTTAACGCTCGGAAAAACTCACTCACTTAACGCCACCCAGATATTGTCAGGCAAAGATCCCTGAGAGAAATCGAAAGTAGTCTATTCAGCAAAACGTGGCAATGACTCTTCAAACCCTGCACTTTCCCCTCCTCTACATTGACACAGTTACCAATGTTAGATGCATAACCATCTGGAAGCTTTAAATCCTTGAGCCATTTCAGGAGGAGGTGTTTGTTTTCCTTTGTAAGCACGTATTGAGCAATCGGTTTCACTGTTTTACCATTGACCTCGGACAACTCTAAGACCGGCCGCTTACAGATTTCCTTAAGGTCCATTCGACCTTTGACTGTGTCTTTAGTTGTTGCCCTGAAATCCATCAACGTGTTAAAAACATTATCGAATATATTCTTCTCAATGTGCATCACATCGAGGTTATGTCGAATGAGATTTGTTTTCCAGTATGGCAGCTCCCAAATATACTCCTCTTGGTCCGGTTATGGGAAGTCCCAAACCCTTGTATTTTGCTATTCGAAAACTTTTTCCCCCACCGAGGATCGGGCAATCTAGATACCTCCCTATAGACCGCGTTACCACTCAAAAAAATCGGGGGCTCATCATGGTCATTCTTGTTCTTTTTAAACGCATTCTTCTGGGTCCTGAATGGGTGGTCCTCCGGAAGAAATTGTCTATGGCAATAGAACCAACATGATTTTCCAGAGTGCTTGAGCGTGAAAGACTTTGTGTCACTCATACAATACGGACATGCCAACTTCCCGTGGATGCTCCAACCCGATAACATCCCATATGCAGAGAAGTCATTAACTGTCCACATCAACGCAACCTTCATGATGAAATTCTCTCACTTGAAAGCATCCCACGTTTCGACCCCATCCTCCCAAAGTTGTTTCAATTCGTCTATCAAAGGTGGGAGATAGATTCAATGTTTCTCCCAGGGCTGTTTGGTCCGGGGATGAATAACGACAAGAACATGTAGGGATCACTCATACACAACCAGGGGGAAGATTGTTTGGTCCGGGGATAAATAACGGCAAGAACATGTAGGGATCACTCATACATAACCAGGGGGAAGATTGTAGACAGTGGCTATAACCGGCCAACAAGAGTAAGATTTTGCCCCATGACCAAACAGATTGAAACCATCAGAGCAGATGCATAACCGTATATTTCTTACTTCAGACGCAAAGTCAGGATAAGTCTTATCAAAGTGTTTCGATGCCTCCCCATCACTGGGATGAATCAACACACCCTCTTCACGCTAACTTTCCTTATTCCAACTTCTTTGTCTCATAAAAATTTGTAACCATCTTATTCTCTTTCGGCAACAACCGCTTAATTGATTTCATGATATGATTATAAGCAGACTGGCTAATATTGCAATCAACCTTTATGTTAAGGAGCTCAGCCACAGCCTCCAACACACTGATCTCGCAACCTAGATAGACCTTCTCTTTTGCAGAGTCCATAGCATCAATAAATTTCTTGGCTGCAGGAATTGGTTCCTGTTGTTGGTTCTCTGACCAATCGAATTCAGGACCGGCAAGATCCCTAACCATATCTTCCATATTCAAATGTGGTTCTTCATTGTCCGGAATAATAGCTTCGGGTTCAGGAGGTACATGAATATTCCTGGGGGGATTATTTGCAACGTTTGGGCGCAATATCATTTGCTCACCATGACGAGTCCACCGTTTGTATCCAACATCAAACCCGTTACGCAAAATATGTTTCTGAGTATCGATCACGGATAGAAACTTGGTATTACAACACTTGGCGCATGGACGCCTAATCTTATCACCATTCATGTGACTGGGATTTGATGTAGCAAATTCAATAAACCCCTTCAACCCTCTTATGAACTCAGGATTGATACCCTTTTGATTCGGCAACTTCCGATTGTACATCCAACTACGATCATCGTTGACAGACATCACTCCTGCATTGCAATCTACTCCCTCCGTCCCGGCCGATTTAGGATTTTTTGGGCCGGCACGGGGATTAAGGAAAAGGTAAATGTTGTGAGTGTAATTTAAAAATAGGAGAGAGAATGAGTGGAGGGAATAGTAAATTATAATGGTGTTGTGAGTATTAAAATAATGTAGGAGAGAGAATGAGTGGAGAGAATAGTGATTTAAGGTTTCCATTTTGGGCCGTCCTAAATCGGGTGGGACGCCCAAAATGGAAATAAATCCTAAATCGGCCGGGACGGAGGGAGTATATATTATACGTACACTCAATCTAATCGACGGATGAAACAAAATTGGGATGTTAATAAGCCTTATGAAATTGGAGTAGCTCTTCATCATTATTTGACGGATGAAACAAATTTGAGATGTTAATAATTATTTGATTTCATAATATATTAACAGTTTAGATGTAATTAACGTATTACCATTCCCTAAATTTGAATTACAAACTTAAAAGCAACAAGACTCTTCATTTAGGTTTAGAATTGGGGTTGACTTCTATCCCATCCCGAAATGCACGATTATATGAATTGCAAATATCACTTTGTCTACTTGCTTTATAATTGAAAATCAAGAAATTTCGGCAGCATAACCCCATGGTCTCCAAGTGCACGACGTAGACTAGGTCAATCAAACACTATCGATTAGAATCGACAGTGTGTAATCAACCATGTCTAGTATACACTCAGAGAACAATAGGAATGCAACCGAAATATCCCAACTATCGACTATTCAAGTAATTTTAATAGACAAAGATGATATTTACAAAATCATATAATCATGCATTTCAAGACTGTCCAGACGGACAATTTAAGAATCGATGACTACATGTTGACCTCAACATGATAAGTTAAAGATTCTTAAACGGGTTTCTAAACTTTTGTGTTTCAACCGTCACAACGTCACGTCGTAACATTAATTTTTATTCATTATCGTAAAATACATAATTTTACAATAATGAATTAACACACACATCTATCACATTTTTTAAACTATTAATATTGTGAATAATTGTAAATTGTTAATATTTAAAATTTGGTTTAAAATTGGGGTTGACTTCTATCCCATCCCGAAATGCACGATTATATGAATTGAAAATATCACTTTGTCTACTTGCTTTATAATCAAAAATCAAGAAATTTGGCAGCATAACCCCATGGTCTCCAAGTACACGACGTAGACTAGATCAATCAAACAATATCGATTAGAATCGACAGTGTAATCAATCATATCTAGTATACACTCAAAGAACAATAGAAATGCAACCGAAATATCTCAACTATCGACTATTCAAGCAATTTTAATAGACAAAGATGATATTTACAAAATCATATAATCGTGCATTTCAAGACTGTCCAGACGGACAATTTAAGAATCGATGACTACATGTTGACCTCAACATGATAAGTTAAAGATTCTTAAACGAGTTTCTAAGCTTTTGTGTTTCAACCGTCACAATGTCACGTCGTAACATTAATTTTTATTCATTACCGTAAAATGCATAATTTTATAATAATGAATTAACACACACATCTATCATATTTTTTAAATTATTAATATTGTGAATAATTTTAAATATTAATATTTAATTCTTTGTTGTAAAATATATAATTTTACAATGATGAATTAATATTTATAAACAAGATGAGAGTCTCTCTCATTCACAACTATCAAAATCCTATCCCATCTTTGACCAAGAAAGACAGAGTAAACAAGTTCTCGACTATTTGAGCAAATGATTTTCTGTTTAATAAAAACTTTTTTCAGTTTCACTGTCATCTTCTCTCTAAGGATCTCAAACATCACAACCATATTTATGACAGTGTTTGTTTTCTCTTCACTTATGTTATACTGATGATTTTTTCATTTTTATTTTTTAGAATTTCGTGATAATTATATTAAACCTTTTTGCTGATGATTTTTTCATTTTTATTTTTTAGAATTTCATGATAATTATATAAAACCTTTTAGCTACTAACTATCATTAGGACATTCCCGTATTTTCTTGTCTTTACATTATCAGATATTTGTGCCTCAAACGTTGTTATGAAACATGCCGACATGTTTTTTGAATCATTATGTATGATCACTCTTTTGCAAACTTAAATTCTTCTGTTTTTAAATGTGGTCACCTAATGTTCCACTTTTTGCAATGTGCTCATTGATGGAGCCGTTAATGCACATGGTTAATACCCGTTAAATATATATAACGGATTAGTTAACTATATAGATGATGGCTTGTTAAATATAGCTATGATAGTACCACACATCAAGACATAAATCATATGATAGTTCAACACTTTAATGCATGATTAAGCTAATGGGTATTGCTAATACTAATCCAATAATAATTTGTTACATTCACTATTAGAAATATATATTCTGAAGACTATTTAATTTATTTGGCACAATAATTTTTAACAGTCTCTTTTTCAACATATTTAAGACAATCTTTCTTTAATTCTTTATTTTAGGACAACATTTTTTAAATAGTCAGGATAATATTTTTCCAATAACTTTTATTTTAATATGATATATTTATACTAGAGACTGTAATTACCGTCTCTAAAATATTTGTGACAGTGTCAATAATGAGACCCCTATTTAGTGTCCTGAATTTAAATATGAATGATACTAGCAAATGGGTAGGGAAAGACTCTAGCAAATGATTCCCTTTCCCATTCTTCGCTTGACGGAAAGCGCTTGGCGCACCGAAGTTTGCCCTTTATTTATGATACTAGAGACTATTTAAAACAGTAAATTATTATCACTGTGTTTATAGTAGTGATAGAAACTCATCATCAAACATATAGGTTATGATATTTATAGCATAAGCACATTAAGTAAATGTACTCGAAACTTATTCTACCCTCTATGAATCCTTTACATCTGGTCTGGATCCATGCCTTTATTATAGATCTTGATCATATATGAACCAGTAACTGGCCTTTAATTAATTAGGGGCAGAAAACAACCTATAGTTGGTTCCTCCGGGGCAAGTAAAAGTTCTTATGGCATCATCTTTAGGGTAGCTATAAGCATTCGAACATCTAGTCTTAAAATACCTCGAAAAATCTGTGGGCCCACAGCTCCCAAAATTACAACAAAATTGATCAGTTTTAACACTACAAGAAAAACGGCAGTTACCGACGAAAAAATTCGTCACTAAATATCAAAAATTCGTCACAAAATTGATTTAGTGACGGATTCCCAACAAAAAAATTCCATTAGTAAAACGCTCGTCGGTAAATCTTTCGACGAATTACCGACGGTTCTCAATCAACTTTAGCGACGGAATTTTTCGTCGCCATTGTTTTAAAATCCGTTGGTAATTTCGTAAAATAATCGACCAATTTAAAGCATTATGTCGACGGATTAGTGATGGATTTTTCGTCGCTATTTAAATGGACGTTTTATTTTTTGGACCAATTTAGTGACGGATTAGCGACGGATTTTTTGTCGCTATTTAAATGGTCGTTTTATTTTTTGGACCATTTTAGTGACGGATTATCGACGGATCATTCCGTTGCTATTATTTATGATGCTGTAATTATTATTTTTATTATTAATATTACTGACAAAATATTCCGTCGCTATTTTTTATGCTGTAATAGTAAATTTTATTATTTAATATTACTGACAAATTATTCCGTCACTAAATTTATCAAAAAATTTCAATATTTATTCGTTTTTTTATATGCCAAATTATTGAGAGGTTTCCCGACGAATATTTTCGTCGCTAAATTTGCATTTTACATTAAAAAAATTATATATATATATATATATATATATATATATATATATATATATATATACACACACACACACATATAGTTAAAGGTGATTTTTGATCGTTTTATATATATATATATATATATATATATATATATATATACATTAAAAAAATTATAATGTCAATCAATTTAAATCAGTCCCTTTAACTTTTCTTATTCTCAAATCGGTCCCTTAACTTTTATTAATTTTAAATCAGTCCTTGACAGTTACACTTTGGACCCCTAAACTTCTTTTATACTAAAATTAGTCGTTATCCTTTCATTTCAACTTTGATCACCATCTGTGAATACCCCGTCCCGATGCAACGCGCATTCGGAAGTTTGAAATAAATAATTATATAAAGTCGGACCGAAATGGGATATTCATTTAGTGACACTCGCTTTAAACCATATTAAAATATTAGTTTAATTTTGAGATTCGCCACGCCACTTTGATATAGCCCAAAGCTTTGAAAAAAGGCTAAACATGTAATTGGGTTCGGGGGTCAAGTTACAACAGAAGAAGAAACGCTATCACTCCTATTGCCCGACGGATCGGTCTTTCTAGCATATGGGGTGTTGGTTGTGTGCGGTGTTTACAGGAATAGATAGAAGAAACGGGATCATGCATAAGGAGGAGGGGAGAGAAAGAATTTATTGATGATCACACCCTAGAACCTTTGAGTTAGGCCCTCGGAAGGTGCACTAATCAATGTTCATCCTTGGGGGATTGTTGATCATGGGATAATTATAACTAAGGTGGAAGGAAAGAAATAGTTCCTAGATCCATTGGGTTTCTTTGGGCGAAACCTTAGATCATCCTCGGCTATAACATATTTAAATATATTAAAACAGCCCTAAATCTAGCATATATGGCATAAGCAAGAAATAAAGTAATTAAAATATACTAAGCATGCAAACAATAAATCTAGCATAATAATAAAGACAATAATAATAAAGACAGAAAAAATAAACAGAAGGCTTACCTAATGATGGCAAGGCTTTTGGATCGAATCTATGAAGATTCGAAGAACGTTCTTGATAAAATATTTAGACTTAGAAAACTCGAGTTTAGTCTCAAGTTTTCTATGGAGGAAATCTCAAGTTTTGTCTTGAGTTTTCCGTAGAATGATTCTGTGTTTAAAGTGTGAGGCGGAGTGGGATTTATATAGTGAAAGGAATTGGGGAGGTACGGTTTACGAAAGTGATGTGGGAAAGGAGAAAGGGTCGATCGACCAAATCCTTCTTGGCCCAAATTCTGCCTTGGCCCATCTGCTGCAACTGGCCGGCCACCATTTCCCCATTTGGCCTAGAAGCTGCCCCAACTCTCAAGCATTGGCCCGGCCACCTTGTTTCCTTGGATTGCACAGCTCGGCCACTTCCCAACAAAGCCATGGTAACATTTTGTACCATTTGTTATCCGTTTCGTCCCGCTATTTTGCAGTCGCACTTTGGCCGCTTTAATGACTTCTTTTGCAATTCGCTCTTTAGGATTTTATCTTTCATTTAATCCCAGGAATTTTTATATATCAATTTCGTCCCAAATTTCCATATTTTCCAGTTTAGTCCCTGAATTTTCAATAAATTCCAACTTGGTCCAAAAGCTTCCAAATGCCAATTTAGTCCCTGAATTTCCCGAATTGCACTTCAGTCCTTTTTTCGGACCGGGTACTAACAGTAGCCCCTCGGCGACGCTTCTTGTAAGACAAGTGGGGTCGACGATAAAAATAGGATCCGTCCTGAAAAAAGGGATTTCAGGAGGTAAGACAATGATTTTGCGGATATGAGGTTTGGACTCGAGCTGAGTCACAAATGGAAGATGACCAGGTAGGTCGAACGGCTGAACCCACGTCGGGCTACCTACGTATCCCAAGAGGAATCAAGCCAAGTCGTAGTTCGAAAAAGTGAGAACGTGCAAGACGTACCCAAAGAAGGTATAAGTGAGACGGACTCAAAGGAGGTGCGGGGCGGACCCTTTGAAATGCGGGACGGACCCTTTGAAGGTGCGGGACGGACCTTCTGAGATACAGGACGGACCTTTTGAAGGTACGGGACGGACCCTTTGAAGATGCGGGACGGACCCTTTGAAAGTACGGGACGGACCCTTTGAAGATGCGGGACGGACCCTTTGAAATGGAGGATAGACCTCTGAAATGCGGGACGGCCCCTTTGATATGCGAGACGGACCCTTTGAAGATGCGGGACGGACCCTTTGAAATGGAGGATAGACCTCTGAAATGCGGGACGGACACTTTGATATGCGGGACGGACCCTTTGAAAGTACGGGACGGACCCTTTGAAGATGCGGGACGGACCCTTTGAAATGGAGGATAGACCTCTGAAATGCGGGACGGACCCTTTGATATGCGGGACGGACCCTTTGAAGATGCGGGACGGACCCTTTGAAATGGAGGATAGACCTCTGAAATGCGGGACGGACCCTTTGATATGCGGGACGGACCCTTTGAAGATGCGGGACGGACCCTTTGAAATGGAGGATAGACCTCTGAAATGCGGGACGAACCCTTTGATAATGCGGGACGGACCCTTTGAAGATGCGGGACGGACCCTTGAAATGGAGGATAGACCTCTGAAATGCGGGACGGACCCTTTGATATGCGGGACGGACCCTTTGAAGATGCGGGACGGACCCTTTGAAATGGAGGATAGACCTCTGAAATGCGGGACGGACCCTTTGAAAGTACGGGACGGACCCTTTGAAGATGCGGGACGGACCCTTTGAAATGGAGGATAGACCTCTGAAATGCGGGACGGACCCTTTGATATGCGGGACGAACCCTTTGAAAGTACGGGACGGACCCATTGAAGATGCGGGACGGACCTTTGAAATGGAGGATAGACCTCTAAAATGCGGGAAACTGTAGCTGCCAAAGGACTTAGGCTACTGTTTACTGATGAAGAATAGTTGTGTGAATTGATTCGGATTATTATGGCTTCCCGAGCCGAAGAACCAAGCGATTAAAAGATTGGGATAATCATTGCTAAGGCTTAGAGAGGAGTCTTGTCTCCTAGGCTTAAGGCTAGGGTTTAGAGAGGTATTTGTCACCTAGGCTTAAGGCTAGGGTTTAGAAAGGTATTTGTCACCTAGGCTTGAGGCTAGGGTTTAGAAAGAGGCATTTGTCACCTAGGCTTAAGGCTAGGGTTTAGAGAGGTATTTGTCACCTAGACATGAGGCTAGGGTTTAGAGAGGTATTTGTCACCTAGGCTTAAGGCTAGGGTTTAGAGAGATATTTGTCACCTAGACATGAGGCTAGGGTTTAGAAAGGTATTTGTCACCTAGGCTTGAGGCTAGGGTTTAGAAAGATATTTGTCACCTAGGCTTGAGGCTAGGGTTTAGAAAGATATTTGTCACCTAGGCTTGAGGCTAGGGTTTAGAGAGGTATTTGTCACCTAGGTTTGAGGCAAGGGTTTTACATTTGCGGTAAGTCTAAACAAGGCAGTTTGAGCAGAAAGGTTATTGGTTTAAACTAGGCGAGGCCGAGTAAGTGTCGATGATAGAAGGTGGGATTAGGTAAGTTTGATGTCCAGAGATAAGGGCCGAGTCATCTTGAGAGTCACAGAGATACGTTTTTGATAGATTTGAAGAATTTGAAAATTTGTGGAGACCAAAGAGTGATTTTTGTAAACAAGGTACCAAGGAGGACAGTATTTTGAAAGCATGTTTATTTGATAAAGAGGCCTTATGATTAATCATGTTTCTAACTAACTCAAAGAGCTTGCCACATCTTGATCTTGATGACAAGGGATGCCCTTCATGCTAGATATGACTTCATTGGAGCTCCGATTTTTGTTAGAGCACATAGTCGACCCATTTTTGTTGAGGAGCCCCAATGTTTGATGAAGTGACCTTGGCGAAGTCCCGATTGATGATGAATGGCGAAGCCCCGGTTGATGATGCAAAGCAAATTTGAAGGGAATGGCGAAGCCCAGTTGATGATGCGAGCAAACACGAGAGGACGGCTTAACAAAGCCCCGGCTTGGAGAGATTCAATGCATCCCTATTTGCGAGACGAGTCATCTTGCGGCCACGGGGCGACCCCTCGTTTCGAACAATGGTCAATCGGTCATTGGACAAGACTCGGAAATGTATATGTGCGGGGCGCATTTTTCGAAGGTGGGAATGGATCCCGAGTTCGTGTATGACACTTTCGCTTTTGGGTTTGACTCTTTTGGGAGAGTATAAGCATCACAAGGTGTGGAAAAGTGTATGGAAGTCCCTGCAGACAGAAAGACAGTGTTTGACTCTATTTTCCTATGATGTAGAAAAAGAAGACTTGTCGAGACATTTGAAGAATTATTTTATTCAGAATTATATCTTGATTGCTCGTGAATGGACCTCACTGATTGGTTTATCAAATTCCAATTATATAGGTAAACAAATGAATATTTTGATTTGAAGGTGAAATCTGGCTTGTCTTTAGAAGGAGAAGGATGTTCCGTTGTTGCTTCTTTGCTCTAGTACATTCGGTGGTAATTGTGGTGCGGGTGCCGTTGCATTGATCTCCTTCATGAAAAATAGAAAAAGATTGGGGTGGAAGAAAAGGTGGGAATTGAGTGATTATAACCCAAAGATTTTTTCATTCCTTCAAGTGAAGATTCTTTGTTCCTTTGTTCTCGCAAGCCGAGGGGAGTAGTCACTGCGCGTGTCTCCTTGCTTTTACCGGAGTGCCGGCGAGAGGCACGGATACGAAGCCCAGTGAGAATTTTGCGAGACGGTGTTTGAGGAGTCGAATGAACGAATTTCAAGAATAGGACGAGTTCCCAAACTTTTGAGAGAATATGTAATATGCTCACGTAGGATAACAAGTGACTCAAAAATCTGAATACGCATTTCTTTTAAATAATTTTTTGAGAATGCCATCCGGTAGCGGTTGTAACTGGTCTTTGGGTTGCGATCGACCATTGGATGATGCTTAACATGACCTCTTAAAGTGAGAGGTCGAAAGTTTGGGCCATTCTTTGAGAGGTTGGCTTGAGGGATGTGTTTGGAATTTCTAAGGTGAAGGGATTTTCTTGTTCTTTGCTTCTTCAGAACCTCTAAGAGTGAGGTTAACTTTGACTTTGATAAGGTCAAGGGTGGTGATGGAATCCTCTAAAAGTGAGAGGATGGACTTTGGAATTGGTTTACGGGATTTGTCCAAGAGGGAATTTTGTTGCTTCTTCTCGCGAGTTTGTTGTGATTTCGAGTAACTTGATCACGATAGGACCTTCACTCGATATCTCGTTTTCACAACCTTTCGGCGAGTAACTTGATCACGATAGGACTTTCACTCGATGTCTCATTTTCACAACCTTTGGGAGGTTCACTTCGGGGTGATGAAGTTTTTTTTTTTTTTTTTTTTTTTTTTTTTTTTTTAAACACCCTCTTATCGAGAAAGGCCTTCGGATTTGTTTGCTCGCGATAGCCCCTAGTGTATGCCTTAGGATGATTTTACCTTTTCCTTCTTGGGTTTGGAGTTGGTCCCTTCGAGGAGCCCCTTGTATGAGTTTCTTTCGCATTCGCCTTTCTTGAGCTTGGAGGTGATTACTTCCTTTGTGAGTCGAGGGAGCCCCTAGTATGGGCTTCTTCCTTAGGGTCTCAAAACTTGTCGATCTTGAAATGAAAGGGTATTATTTAGTGAGGATAAGGTTATGGATTCCTATGGTGAGAGGTTTAAGCTTCAATTGCTACTGGATAGCATTCTCAAAAGAGTATTTAAAATAAATGCAAACTCAATTAACCGACTTATTAAGTAAGGCAGAATATATTCGGACCATAAGAAAGATATATGAGCATATTCAATGGAAGCTTATCGATCGAATGGAAAATCGGAGGAGACGCGAGATTGGGGGGTTGGTGAGCCCCAAGTTGATATTCATGCAGCACTTGTGAAGGATAGGAACAACTCCTTGCATCTTCTTTAAATTGCAGTGGCGTGAGCAGCTATTTTCTGATGATGAGCAACAACGGTCTTTGTGCTTGTCTTGACCATATGGAAAGGAGGTCAAGTGGGGGAGAGTGTATTTGGGGAAGTGTAGGCTCGAGGGAGCATAGGGGGAGTGTACAAGTAGAGGGTCTGGCGATAATGTATGGAAATTATATGGTGGAGTATGGGAAGAGTGTATGAGAGAGGGATGTATAGAGATGTTGTATATAAGGAAGGGACGGTGAGTTGTTTACTCCAATCAAAGCATTCATTCATTGTTTACTTTATTAGCCGGTGGGTTAATCAGTGAGATTAGCAATCAAGTGATAATTATAAATAAAACAATTCTTCTTGAAAGTAATGCAAGATTATGTCTCAAGTCTAGAGAGAAAAGAAAGAAAGACTCTTTTATTATTGAAGCAACTAATCTAAAGTGGACATTACATATCAATGCCCAAAGTGGAAGTAAGAAAGACACACTAGAACCTACAAGACTGAATGAATCTAAATCCTTCCTTGAAGTACGAGGGCTTCTTCATTAATGAGGCCTTGGTTGATCAAATTTTGAATCAGCGTTTCGGCGCTTACAGTTGTCAGTGGTATGCCCAATGTACTTGTGGTATTTGCAAAACTTGGATGTATCCAAGTTAGGTCTCGGGTTAATAGGCTTGTAATTCTCGAGCGGCTTGATCAAACTCTTTTCCACCAAAATGTCGAAGAACTCACCCACAGGCATTCCTAAGTCATCAAAATGTTCCTTGTTGATCTTCTTCTCGGGTATTGGTGCCTTTCGTTGGTTGGTGGCCACGGCGGGCATCTGAATGAGACATTCGATGTGTTGGACCATAAGTGGGACCATAAGCATGTGGATGATAGGGACTACGGAATTGCACAGGAGGAGGATCTCTTCTCAAGCAGTCGTGAATGCAAGACAAATGGTATTGCTCAATTTCATGCATGTCTTTGAGGAGGTTGATCACTCCCAACCTCATGTTTGAGACTTCTTTGAGGGCTTCAATGCTTTTCTCCATAGACATGATGCGAGTGCAGCAGAACATACGGCGGAGTCAAACCAATGAGTTGAATTAGACTCACAATTAATCTTAAGGCATCTCCGAGAAAATAGTTGATCTCCACAATTTGAGAGTTTGGCCGGGTGAAGTTGCCTACGTAACCCTTACCATTTAAGGTACGAGTCTCAGGGTCACCGTAGTTCGAGGGGCCCCGATTGATGATACAACCAGGGTTAAGTTTAGAGAAAGAGAGAGGATGAATGTAAAAGAGTCCGTTTGGTGAAAAAGGGAGAGGAAGATGACTCGATCCTTGGTCAAATATAAGTGAGGGTGATCTAGACGAGCTAATCGGACTTGGTAAGTTGGCTTAGGTAGGCCCTAGATGGTGGTTTGATCTAGATGGGTCGAGAGAGGTTTGATCTAGGTGGGTCTTTGGCTGAAGGGTGCTAGAGATAAAGGATCTAAACTATGGATGGTTTTAAGACTAAGGGAGCAAACTGCGGATGGTTCAAGAGGTAAGAGGTAGAACTTTGAAGGGTCCTAACTTGAAGGATGTAGACCGTGGGTGGTCAAAGGTAGAGGAATGGACCATGGATGGTCCAAGAGACGAGGGGTGGACCTCGAAGAGTCTCAGGTGGAAGGGTGGACCTTTAATGGTCCTAGATAGAGAGAATGGACCTCCAAAGGTCCTAAATTGAGGAGTGGACCTTGAACGGTCCAAGAGAAGAAGAGCGGACCTTGAACGGTCCAAGATATGAGGAGTGTGGACTTTGAAGGGTCCAAGAGAAGAGGAGTGAACCTTGAAGGGTCCAAGAGAAGAGGAGCGGACCTTGAACGGTCCAAGATATGAGAAGTGAACCTTGAAGGGTCCAAGAGAAGAGGAGCGGACCTTGAACGGTCCAAGATATGAGAAGTGGACCTTGAATGGTCCAAGATTGGGAGAGTGGACATAGTATAGGAAGAGCACCACGAAGGGTCAAAGAGTGGACCTTGAACGGTCCAAGATAGAGAGACTGGACCTAGGGCGGTCCGCAGTAGAGGGTGTGGACCTTGAAGGGTCCAAGAAGTAAAGAGCGGACCTCGGAGGGTCCTAGAAATGGAGAGTGGACCTTGAAGGGTCCAAGAAGTGAAGAGCGGACCTCGAAGGGTCCTAGAAATGGAGAGTGGACCTTGAAGGGTCCAAGAAGTAAGAGCGGACCTCGGAGGGTCCTAGAAATGGAGAGTGGACCTCGAAGGGTTCTAAATTGTAAAGAGCGGACCTCGGAGGGTCCTAGAAATGGAGAGTGGACCTTGAAGGGTCCAAGAAGTAAAGAGCGGACCTCGGGGGGTCCTAGAAATGGAGAGTGGACCTCGGAGGGTCCTAGAAATGAGGACCGGACGTCGAAGGGTCCTAGAAATGAGGAGCGGACCTCGGAGGGTCCTAGAAATGAGGAGCGGACCTCGGAGGGTCCTAGAGATGAGGAGCGGACCTCGGAGGGTCCTAGAAATGAGGAGCGGACCTCGGAGGGTCCTAGAAATGAGGAGCGGACCTCGGAGGGTCCTAGAAATGAGGAGCGGACCTCGGAGGGTCCTAGAAATGAGGAGCGGACCTCGGAGGGTCCTAGAAATGAGGAGCGGACCTCGGAGGGTCCTAGAAATGAGGAGCGGACCTCGGAGGGTCCTAGAAATGAAGAGCGGACCTCGGAGGGTCCTAGAAATGAGGAGCGGACCTCGAAGGGTCCTAAAAATGAGGAGCGGACCTCGAAGGGTCCTAGAAATGAGGGATAGTTAAGCATTTTATTTACAAAAAAGCCTTCCATTTTTATAGAACCTACTCTTGGTTGGAAGGGATACCCTTTTTTCGCAACTAACTAAATGTCCTAAAGTGGTGGATCCTAACGACTAACCGTCTCATATAGACATTTAATATGATGTTTATGGGAAGTACTACAGACCCATGATAGGACAAGATCAAGCATTCAAACTTTACATGTCCTCTAAAAGGAAATCAATTTTTTAGTGCTCTTAATCTCTCGATAGATCTTGACTTATCATTGATTCGCAGTGACTTAACATAAAGACCTTATTAATTGTCTATATAAAAAAAAACTAGTCAAACCAACCGGTCACATGGAGTGTATTCCTAGTAAAGTGGGTGACACAAGGGTTAGATTTCAGGCTCCCATCGTGCAGCCGAAGCGCACTGATGAGTGGATGGCCAAGTGAGACTCGGAAGGGAGGCGACATGATCACCACACTTCCCGCACTTTGGCTTCTCCGAAGGGTTAAGGGGTGTCTGTGCAGTGTGACACGGACTCTAGTGGTAGTGTGAGGTAAAAAGTCTAATTCTTTTTAAGGAAAAAAGAAAAGGATTTATTTTTATTTACATGAGATGCATGCATGCAATGCAACAGTTAAGAATAGGAGAAAAAGAAAAAAGAAGTAAAATACAACACCATACAAGAAAACGAAAGTCTGACCCACTTAGTTTGAAAAAGTTTCAAAACAGTCCCCAGCAGAGTCGCCACTGTGAATACCCCGTCCCGATGCAACGCGCATTCGGAAGTTTGAAATAAATAATTATATAAAGTCGGACCGAAATGGGATATTCATTTAGTGACACTCGCTTTAAACCATATTAAAATATTAGTTTAATTTTGAGAGTCGCCACGCCACTTTGATATAGCCCAAAGCTTTGAAAAAAGGCTAAACATGTAATTGGGTTCGGGGGTCAAGTTACAACAGAAGAAGAAACGCTATCACTCCTATTGCCCGACGGATCGGTCTTTCTAGCATATGGGGTGTTGGTTGTGTGCGGTGTTTACAGGAATAGATAGAAGAAACGGGATCATGCATAAGGAGGAGGGGAGAGAAAGAATTTATTGATGATCACACCCTAGAACCTTTGAGTTAGGCCCTCGGAAGGTGCACTAATCAATGTTCATCCTTGGGGGATTGTTGATCATGGGATAATTATAACTAAGGTGGAAGGAAAGAAATAGTTCCTAGATCCATTGAGTTTCTTTGGGCGAAACCTTAGATCATCCTCGGCTATAGCATATTTAAATATATTAAAACAGCCCTAAATCTAGCATATATGACATAAGCAAGAAATAAAGTAATTAAAATATACTAAGCATGCAAACAATAAATCTAGCATAATAATAAAGACAATAATAATAAAGACAGAAAAAATAAACAGAATACTTACCTAATGATGGCAAGGCTTTTGGATCGAATCTATGAAGATTCGAAGAACGTTCTTGATAAAATATTTAGACTTAGAAAACTCGAGTTTAGTCTCAAGTTTTCTATGGAGGAAATCTCAAGTTTTGTCTTGAGTTTTCCGTAGAATGATTCTGTGTTCAAAGTGTGAGGCGGAGTGGGGTTTATATAGTGAAAGAAATTGGGGAGGAACGGCTTGCGAAAGTGATGTGGGAAAGGAGAAAGGGTCGATCGACCAAATCCTTCTTGGCCCAAATTACGCCTTGGCCCATCTCGTCGCAACTGGCCGGCCACCATTTCCCCATTTGGCCTAGAAGCTGCCCCAACTCTCAAGCATTGGCCCGGCCACCTTATTTCCTTGGATTGCACAGCTCGGCCACTTCCCAACAAAGCCATGGTAACATTTTATACCATTTGTTATCCGTTTCGTCCCGCTATTTTGCAGTCGCACTTTGGCCGCTTTAATGACTTCTTTTGCAATTCGCTCTTTAGGATTTTATCTTTCATTTAATCCCAGGAATTTTTATATATCAATTTCGTCCCAAATTTCCATATTTTCCAGTTTAGTCCCTGAATTTTCAATAAATTCCAACTTGGTCCAAAAGCTTCCAAATGCCAATTTAGTCCCTGAATTTCCCGAATTGCACTTCAGTCCTTTTTTCGGACCGGGTACTAACACCATCACACCAATATAATGAACAAAGTCCAATGAAACAAATTTCAACCAAGAAAATTAAATCAAAATTCAACTGAGAAATATTAAACCAAATTCCATTAAGAAAATTAACACATAATCTATACAAATTCAAAAATATATACAATATTTTCAAATTTGAACAAAATCAAACTAAAAAATGAGAAAATTTGGTAAAGCTTTCCAAATCTCAAGCAACAATTACACTGTTACACCTGAGATGGTTCAAGTGGACAGCCAACAACAACAATCTTTCATTGCTCAGAATAACAGAGTTGATAGCAGTAGGTTTCGAAGTAGTCACGCAAGGTGTTGGTCCTTCTGCTGATATGGCTCAGATTTGAGGGAATGAGGGGGTGATTGAAGAGCATGAGGGAGGCGAAGGTGATGGCAGTGAAGGGGAGAGGGGGCGCCGGTGATAGCAGTTAAGGGGAGAGGGGCCGCCGGTGATGCAGTGAAGGGGAGAGAATGAGGGAGGCAATCGGCGATTGAGAAAAATTGAGGGAGGTGGCTGGAATGGAGGTAGGGTAACCACCGGTGATGGCAGCGAAGGGCAGAGGGGGCGCCGGTGATGGCAGTGAAGGGGAGAGGGGCCGCCGGTGATGCAGTGAAGGGGAGAGAATGAGGGAGGCGATCGGTGATTGAGAGAAATTGAGGGAGGCGGCTGGAATGGAGGTAGGGCAACCGCCGGTGATGGCAGTGAAGGGGAGAGGGACGCCGGTGATGCAGTGAAGGGGGAGAGAATGAGGGAGGCGTTTGGAGATTGAGATTGAATGAGGGAGGCGGCCTGGAATGGGAATAAAATAATTAGGTAGGGTTTTGTTAGGATGATTTTGGACCATTGGATGTGTGCAATTAATGGTCCAGATTGATTTAAAAATCAATCCTTGTGAAGTTAGAAAGCCAATCAAATGAGTGTATTTGTGTTTTTTCTGAATGAATTTGGACCATTCAATTAATTTATATTTGATGTATTTAATGGTGAAGATGTTGCTTGGGGTAGTGATTCATGTGAATATATGTGTTCTAACGATTTATTGCCACCTCTTATGTTTATTTTTTTTATCACAATTTTTTTTTAATGATCATAATAATTAGTAAAAAATAATTATTAATATACCTAATAATTGAATAATATACAATAAATAAAAATTATGATAATAATATCGAAAAAAATATGTAAAACAACAAAATAAATTAAACTTCTAAGAAATATTAATATACCTATGCCTTGAATTCCACTCTAAATCCTAAAACAATAATGGCTAAAAATATAATTTATTGATAATAATAATTTAATAATTTACACTTCTAAGAAATATTAATATACCTAAGTAATAAATTATAAAAAAAAATACTTATTAACAATAATAATAATTTAATCTTTAAAATAAATATTAATAATGCTTATTACTATATCCCAAATATCATATACTTATACCCCAAACCATAAACTCTAAATCATATCATACACATAAAAAAAAGTTATTAATTTTTAAATAAAATAATTTTTAATATACCAAATCTCTAAAACATATATCATATACACATACACCAGACATCCATACCCTATACCCTAAATCATAACTCATATCCTATACCATATACCCCATACACCAAACACCCGTATTTTATACCCTAAATCATATACTTTGTATCATATACACATACCATATACTCTAAATCATAACTCATATACATATACCCTAAACCTTAACCTATACCCTAAAACATAACCTATACCCTATATACTATACCCTATACCCTATGTCATATACCCTATACCATATACCATATATCATATACCCTATACCCTATACTCTATGCCCTATACCATATACCCTATACTCTATACCCTATATACTATACCCTATACTCTATACCCATACCCTATACCCTATATACTATACCCTATACCCTATACCATATATCCTATACCCTATATCCTATACCCTATACTCTATGCCCTATACCATATATCCTATACCATATACCCTATACTCTATACCCTATATGCTATACCCTATACCCTACACCCTATACCATATACCCTATACCCTATACTCTATGCCCTATACCATATATCCTATACCCTATATCCTATACCCTATACTCTATACCCTATATACTATACCCTATATCCTATACCCTATATACTATACCCTATACCCTATATCCTATATCCTATATATTATACCCTATACCCTATACCATATACCATATACCCTATATACTATATCCTATACCTTATACCCTATACCCTATATACTATACCCTATACTCTATACCATATATACTATACCCTATACCATATACTCTATACCCTATATACTATACCCTATACCCTATACCCTATATACTATACCCTATACTCTATGTCCTATACCTTATATTCTATACCCTATACCCTATACCATATACCCTCTACCCTATACCCTAAATGTATAGTTTTTTTATTTTTTATGAATATAAATAAATATTTTGGACATTTTTTAGTGTTGAAGTTTTTTTCAAAAAGTTTGCAAAAAAATAAACAAATGAAATTATAGTAAAGAAATCAGGAACGGGTAAAATTCTTTAATATTTATTTATAAATGTATAGCTTTTTTATTTTTTATGAATATAAATAAA
This sequence comes from Adenophora triphylla var. japonica, assembly GCA_022495995.1. Classification (NCBI taxonomy): domain Eukaryota; kingdom Viridiplantae; phylum Streptophyta; class Magnoliopsida; order Asterales; family Campanulaceae; genus Adenophora; species Adenophora triphylla. The sequence goes on along the minus strand of JAFEMH010006285.1, from coordinate 57,747 downwards.
TATTTTGGACATTATTTAGTATTGAAGTTTTTTTTTTTCAAAAAGTTATATAAAATAAGTTAGAAAAAAATAAACAAATGAAAGTATAATAAAGAAATCAGGGACGGGTAAAATTCTTTAATTTTTTATTTATAAATGTATAGTTTTTTTATTTGTAAAAAAATTCACTACTAACTAACATCTCAAATAATTTTATTTATCCAAAACAAATATAAAAAATTAAAAAAGTATATATGTTATTGTCCGTCCCTCTTCTATTATATACTTTTTTTTTTAATTCTTAACTTTTTTATATAACTTTTTATAAAAAAAATCAATACTAACCAACATCTCAAATAGTTTTATTTATCCAAAAAAAATATAAAAAAATTAAAAAAGTATATATGCTATTGTTCGTCCCTCTTCTATTATAATTCGTCCGTAATTAAATCCGTCACTAATCCGTCGCTAACATAAAATTTTAATTTAATAATTATTTTAAATAATTTAGCAACGACTCTAATTCGTCGATAATAATATGTAATTAATTTACCGACGGATTATAATCCGTCGATAATTAAATCCGTCACTAACCTAAAATATAAATTTAATAATTATTTTGAATAATTTAGCAACGACTCAAATCCTTCGATAATAATATGTAATTAATTTACCGACGTAATATAATCCGTTGGTAATTAAATCCGTCACTAATCCGTCACTAACCTAAAATATAAATTTAACAATTATTTTAAATAATTTAGCAACGACTCAAATCCGTCGGTAATAATATGTAATTAATTTACCGACGGATTTTAATCCGTCGGTAATTAATTACGTCACTAATCCGTCGCTAACCTAAAATATAAATTAATAATTATTTTAAATAATTTAGCAACGACTCAAATCCGTCGGTAAAAATATTCGTCGCTATTCCGTCATAAATCCGTCGGTAAAAAGTGCACAATTTTTTGGCGCCAAAATGGTGACGGATTAGAGACGGAATGGAATCCGTCGGCATATCAGTCACTAAATCCGTCGGTAATCTCGTCCTAATTTCGTTTTTTGTTTTTCACTCTAGGTCGTTGCTATTTCGTCGCTAATCTATCGGTATTAGTGACGAATTTATTTTCGTCGCTAATTTCCGTCGGTATCTGTCAGTTTTCTAGTGCAAGGATTATTACACCCTCCGTGCCCTTGACTGAGCCGGGCACTGTCCGTTGATATCTGCGGTACATCTGATACCGCGACAACCCCAGAGTTAGGGCTGAATTCCATTGGCACATTAAAGCCGTCAATAAGAGATATTTCACGTTTTTTTAATGATTACGCACTTTAAAGTTAAGGTCGCGGTGTAAAACACTATCAGAAACTGGTGATTTAGCGAGGAATCACCACGAATGAATAAGATCAATCGCACAACTTTTATGCTCATATTATTTATCACATTACGACAGATATTTCTATTATTATGAGTTATTAGAAGTTATATCATCATGACATCATTATTAAAACATAATCGTTGAATCATATAATACAAACTAGGGAATTTGATCCGGAAGTTTCTTTTGGAACAAATCACTGTTAGAACATGGATTAAATAATATGTGTTATTGAATTCCATATGTTATAATCATTTAATAACGTTAAAGTATAGACAAAATATGTAGAATTCCATTAGGTGTAAGTACCATTAAATGATGGGCATAATGGTAACTTCTCACCGCCTTCTTTATGAAAGGGTGTAGTCCCTAAATGAAGTGCCCCTTGGATTTCTATATAAAGGCCTATCCATCAAGCCTATGAATCTACAAGTTACATTATTCTCATTCAGTTCAAACTCTTCCTAAGTAATTGAAGATTAAAGAGATTAAGGGCACTCATCATTTAGAAGATCTACTCCTCCCTAATTTGAAGTCTATCTTCTTACTTCATCCTCTTTACTCAAGAACAAGAACAAGACTAATAACAAACATGGAATCACAAGGTAATTACACGATTTCGTCTTCTTCTTCATCTTCCTCTCATTCTTAATCTAGTTGTGAGTCGGTTCATGGTTTGATGGATCGTTTTGTTCCAACAATTGGTATCAGAACCTACTCATATACTAGATTGAGTTTGAAATTATTATAAAGTCTTGTGCTTTAATTTGTTTAAGTTTGTAAATCCATGTATAATTACACTTGGTTTTGTTCTTGTACATAATACTCATTTGTCTAAGAGTATTATGTTCATAACTTCATTCTATTTATGAATTTTGGTTTTACTCAAAAGGCTTTCAATCCTTAATGTAAGATTATCCCATTTTTTGAACATAGCCACCATCCTTGGATGCGTTGTGAGTTTGTTCATATGCATAGCCACGCATTTTTTTTTAATGTGTTGTGAGTATGCAGATTTACTTACTTTGGTTGAAAATTGAGTCACCATTAAATTAAGAACTTCATTCAATTTCTGGCAATAATGGTAAGATCAAGTTTTAAGAGACACAATGGTTCATACAAGATTACCCCATTTACATAGCCAACATCATGTGTTTGGAGTGTGTAAATCTAGGTCTACTTGTTTGAATCATGTTAATTAAAGTGCAAACTTGTCCCATTTTCATAGCCAATAATTATAATGCATTAAAAGGGAAATTTGGTTGGAAAAGCTTGTTCATAAAAGGGTTTAAAATTAGTATTTGTGATGATGCGGACATTAGGGACGAGTCGTCCCGTGGGGACGAGTCGTGCCCATCCCGGCTTTACGGAATGGGACCTTTACGATTCGGCGTCCCCCTTATAGGGACGAGTCGTCCCCGCAAGGGACGAGTCGTACCACTAAGGGACGAGTCGTCCCCTTTGAAATTCCAGAATAGGTTGCTTACGATTCATCCGTCCCTCCTTCGTGGACGAGTCGTCCCTTAGGGACGAGTCGTGCCCTAAGGGACGAGTCGTCCGAGAGAGTTCGGATCTCAAATTTTTTTTTTTTTTTAATTTTGATAATTTATTGATAAAATATGTTATGCTGGACACCGATCCACGCCGATTGGCGGTTCTTAGAGTTGTTAAACTTTAAGAATGGACGGAGTAGAACAAAAGGATATTGTCTTTTATTAATAAATTTTCGTTGTTTTCTTACCCTTTAAAGTTCCAAATTTACCTTAAGGCCTTATGTTTCCGATTAATTATATCCTTAACTTTTTGGACAAAATTAACATGCTTGTTTTTCAAAGGAGACCTTGTTGATTGAATTCAAACTTGTTAAAAGATGAATGTAAATATTGATATGTGATAACATGCTTGTTTCCCAAAGGAGACCTTGTTGTTGACTAAGTATTTGCATTCATGGGTAATAATTGAAATTAAACTTTAGGTCATTTTAAATACTTTGAACCATCCCAAAGGAAGGCGGGTGTTTAAAATGAGTTGTTTATATTCTTTATTACCGGTAAACAAGTACCTTAAACTTTAGGACATTTTTTGTACTTGATCCGGCCCAAAGGAAGGCAAGTATTTAAAGTGTGTTGTTTAAGCTATTTGTTTACCCTAAGATAAATCAAATTGTGAGTCAATTCGCAATCCAAAGATTAGTCTTGATGTCATATTGATTATCTTTATTTTGATGGAATTCATTTGATATAATTAATCATTATGTAGTTTCTTATATATGTTTTGTTTCATTCTTGTTCTTCTCCTTCAGATTTGATTAATGCTTCATCCGTAACTACTGCTATAAATGATGTACCTTTGCTTACTGGGACTAAACTTAAAACTTGGAAAAATAATATAACGATGATCTTAGGCAATATGGACATCGATCACGCATTAGGGGAATCAAGTCCCGCTGTTCTCACTAAAGGAAATACCGTTATAGAACGGAAAAATGTTGAGCAATGGGAACGGTCCAATCGCGTGAGTCTAATGATCATGGAAAATGCAGTTTCAGAGACATTTTTGGACAATGTCTCTGAGATCGAAAATGCTGAGATTTTTCTTGAATTCTTGTGGAAACTTGTTTCCATTCGATACAAGGGTGAAGAAAATCTTAGGGAGTACATTATTGAATTATTTCATCTTTCGATCAAACTAAAGGCACTTAAGTTAGAGATTTCGGAAGATTTGCTCGTGCACTTAGTTTTGATCTATCTTCCTCCTCAATTTGGTCCTTTTGAGGTGACCTATAAATGTCAAAAGTACAAGTGGAATATTAATGAATTACTTTCACATATGACATTAGAGGAAGATAGGATGAAATATCTTAAATTAGAAAGTACTCACTCAGCATTTACTTCTTCTCGTGGGATTAAGAGAAAAGGAAAGGAAATTACGATTGCAAGTAAGAAGCATAAGGGATCATTTAAGGATCATAAAGTCAAGAAATGCTTCTTTTGCAAGGACCTTACTCGCATGAAGAACGACTACCATAAATATCGCGAATGGCGAATTCAGGATGGTATGTCATTTGGTCTTGTTTGTACTAAGGCAAATTTGGTTTCAATTCCTTAATATACATAGTGGTTGTATTTGGTGCAACAACTCACATTAGTTCATGTATGCAGGGTTGCCCGAATTACCGAATCCCCAGTGAAGATGAGAAATACATCTATATGGAAGCTGAAAATCCGGTTGAAGTTATAGGCATAGAGATTTTTGTTAAGTACTGGCTATTATTTTGTATTAAATAATACATTTATTGTACCTTCATTTAGGCGGAATTTGATATCAGTCACAGTATTAGATCGGGAAGTTTATTCCTGTTCATTTGGTAATAATAAATGTGATCTTATTTTCAATTCCGAGGTTGTCGGTATTAGTACTTTATCTTAACAATGACAATTTTATTTACTTCAAACAGTAAATACTATTAATGAGTCCCATAATAATGAAACCAAAACTAAAGGCACTAAACAAAAGTTATCAAGTGAAAATTCTTGTATTCTATGACATAGGCGTTTGGGTCATATCTCCAAAGGGAGAATTGATAAAGCTTATGTCGAAGAGAATCCTAAAACAACTTGATACTCCGGATAAAACTTTTGCATTAAGTGTTTTAAAGAATAAATTTACAAACATTAAAGAAAATAGAATTTTGAGAGTATCAAACGTCTTGGAACTAATTCATATGGACATTTGTGGACCATTCACTAACTCTTCATGGAATGGTCAACAATATTTCATTACGTTCATGGATGATTACTCTCGTTATGGATACATTATTTTCTTCATGTAAAGTTTCATTCATTGACGTTTTCAAGTCTTTTAAGTCATAAGAAAGACTATTAAGAACGTTAAATCCGATCATGGTAGTGAAAACTACGGACGGTATAACGTATTGGGTGAATAACGTCCGGGTCCTTTATATTCGCTATTTTGAAGAGTGTAGGATTGTCCCTCACTACACCATGCCGGGTAAAACTAGCATAGTATATTGAAGAGACATAAATCCTTAAGGATATGGTAAGAAGTATGTTTTCTTGTACTTCATTACCTCACTCATTATGTGCGAAGCATTAAAAACCGCAGCTTATATTCTCAATAGAGCACCTTCAAAAGCTACCAACAAAACCCCTTATGAGTTATGGACGAATAAGAAACCGTCCTTAAATCATCTTCATGTATGGGGGTGTCCAGCAGATGCTAGACCTTATAGGCCTAATGAGGGCAAACTGGACCTTAATACTATTAATAGCTATTTTGAAGGGTATGCCGAGAGATCTAGGGGATATAAATTTTATGACCCGAAAACTAGAACTTTTTCGAGACTGACAATGTTAGGTTCCTTGAGGATGTTGAATTGAGTGGGAGAAATAGTAATGATTTTGAATTTGAAAAGTTGAAGGAACCTCTCTTTATTCCTCAAACTTTAGTTCTTGTTGAAAATCAAGTAATTGTACCTGAAATTCAACAAAGAACATACAATTCAAAATAGACTCCCATAAATAACAGACAACATGAAAATGTTGAACATAATGAAATTCAACAACCTCAAAATGAGGATGAACCGGTGCCCTTAAGGAGATCTACTAGAGAAAGAAGAAGTGTTATTCCGGATATTTATGATATGTATCTTGCGGAGAATGAGGACACCTTAGGTTTAGTGGGAGATGATCTAATCACCTTTCATGAAGCCATTAATAGTCCTAATTCTCATAAGTGGATCAATGCCATTGATGAGGAGTTAAAATCAATGAAAGACGATGACATTTGGGATCTTGTCCCATTACCTGAAGGTGTAAAACCTATTGGTTATAAATTGATATTTAAAATCAAAAGGGATTAGCAAGGTAATATGGAAAGATATAAGGCACGTCTTGTTGCTAATGGATTTACTCAAAAGGAAGACATTGATTATAAAGAAACATTTTTTCCGATATCTTCTAAAATCTCTTTTATGATCATTATGGCATTAGTGGCACATTATGATCTTGAGCTTCATCAAATGAATGTTAAGACAGATTTTTTCAATGGCGACATTGAGGAAACTATCTATATGAAGAAATCAGAAATGGTGACTAATTCGGATCAAACTAGTCAACTAGTTTGTAAACTTAAGAAATCCATTTATGGGCTTAAGCAAGCATCTCGTCAATGGTACTTAAAATTTAACCAAGTTATTCTTTCATTTGGCTTTGAAATGAATCTTGGTGAAGATTGTGTGTACAATAAGTTCAGTGGGAGTAGATTTATTATTTTGGTCTTATATGTGGATGATATTTGGATGATATTTTTCTTGCTAGTAATGATAAGGACCTTCTAAAAGAAACTAAGAAATTTCTCAAACAAATTTGAGATGAAAGATCTTGGTAAGGCATCTTTTGTATTGGGAATCCAAATTCATCGTGATCATTCACGAGGTATTTTGGGATTATCACAAAAGAGCTATATAGAGAAGGTATTACAAAGGTTTAGCATGGAAAATTGTAAACCACATGACACCCCTGTCTCTAAGGGAGATAAATTCAGTTTAAAGTAAATGTCCTAAAGATTAATTTTAAATCCAAGTATATGGAAAATATCTCTTATGCACCGGTAGTAGGAAGCTTAATGTATGCGCAAGTCTGTACTCGTACAAACCTTGCATTTATTATTGGATGCTTGGTCAATACCAAAGCAATTCGGAAAGAAGAACATTAAGTCACATCCAAAAGAATGATGAAGTACCTATAAAACATTAAACTACATGCTTATGTATATAAATCGAATCAATTTTTGAGATCATTAATTATTCCGATTATGTTTTAGTGGATGCAGAAATGTCGAAAGACATCATATGGTTATGTCTCTTGTTGAAGAGAAATAAGTATAAAAATGAACAAATAGATATACAACTTATAGGATCAAACTCCATGTTATTGGATCCATTTTGTAAAGCGTAATCTCTTTTGATGTTTTACGAGCATACTGCTCATATGGGTGAAACGACTTTTGATAATGCTTAAATCAGTGGGAGTTTGTGTTGTTTTCTATTTCTTTGTGTTGTTTTATTTATATTGATCTTATTTGGTTAAGTAGGACTAGTTGGAAAATATATATATAAGTTCTTCATATATATTCATTAATATTCCATGCTACATATCTATACTTAATCTATGTCGTTTAGTTGGATATATATATGTGATTAATATGGGTTTAGTTGCGAATCAATTACAATGACTGCCCCTTTAGTCTCTATACTTATAAGACTAATGGACGGGATTGTGTTGGATGACAATAAACGTGCACATAAGGGTTGTCATTCATGTTATAAATGATTGAGGAATTTATTTAGTAAAAGATACATATTAATATTAATCCAAGTGGGAGATTGTTAGAACATGGATTAAATAATATGTGTTATTGAATTCCATATGTTATAATCATTTAATAATGTTAAAGTATAGACAAAATATGTAGAATTCCATTAGGTGTAAGTACCATTAAATGATGGGCATAATGGTAACTTCTCACCGCCTTCTTTATGAAAGTGTGTAGTCCCTAAATGAAGTGCCCCTTGGATTCCTATATAAAGGCCTATCCATCAAGGCTATGAATCTACAAGTTACATTATTCTCATTCAGTTCAAACTCTTCCTAAGTAATTGAAGATTAAAGAGATTAAGGGCACTCATCATTTAGAAGATCTACTCCTTCCTAATTTGAAGTCTATCTTCTTACTTCATCCTCTTTACTCAAGAACAAGAACAAGACTAAGAACAAACATGGAATCACAAGGTAATTACACGCTTCCGTCTTCTTCTTCATCTTCCTCTCATTCTTAATCTAGTTGTGAGTCGGTTCATGGTTTGATGGATCGTTTTGTTCTAACAATCACTTCCCCTAAAGTTTCTCATTAAATCGAAATGACCAGGAAGTTCTTATGCAGTAATATATAATACTGCATGCAATATTATTATATTCACTCATATGTGAATATAATACTGCATCTATAATACAATATGATAAATGAACTTCTCAGGCATTATGATACTTTTTTAAAACTTTTCGATCACTCTCCTTACAAACTATGGTACAAGTGATTTCGGCATCTGATTCACTGTGGACAGACACGAATGGGTTTTGTGCTTACAATTTTGTGAACCAATCAGATGACAGATGTTGCATTAAAGTGAAAATAATCAAGTGCGGGAATGTTCTACCGTAGTTGAAAAATGATACTTTTAGAATAATCATTTTTGCTTTTCTAACATTTTAGGACATTAAATGAATTTGCACGTAAAACACTTTCTTTATACAACAATTGAGCTGCACGTAAAGCGTAATTATGATTTTTAAGCTGATGATTTTTTCATTTTTATTTTTTAGAATTTCATGATAATTATATTAAACCTTTTAGCTATTAATGATCATTTTAGGACATTCCCATATCTTCTCGTCTTTACATTATTGGATATTTGCGCCTCAAATCTTGTTAATCAAACCTTGTTATGAAACATGCCGACGTGTTTTTTGAATCATGTTAACAGATCGTCAGGGTCCTATCGATCTATAATTCCCCCTTTTTTTATTTTATTTTGAGAAATGCGAAAGGAAGAAAAGAAAGAAAAAAGAAAGATCGTCGGTTAGGGATTAAATTCTGCTCCCTGCCCACTTTTCACAGAAAATGGAGAGATCAAAATCACGTTAAACTATTCCAAATTGGCAACGATCGATCCCTTTCCAATACTAACATGGCACAACAACTACAACACTATTAATTCACTTATTTATTTCATTCTCAAACTTCAAACTTAACTACAATACTCCGTATTACATATGAATCGAAAAACTAATGAGAAAACGTTTTTATTGCAGGCGTGTAGTCTACACATATTACGTATACGTGCAGTCTACAGTCTATACATATTGCGCATACGTGCGCGTGTGCATTCCATGTCAAACTATGGAGCTTATTTATGAGATAAATAGATAAATACCCCTATATATATCGTCCTCTATTCAACATTTACTAACTGGTTGGACTAAGTCATAGAGTCTCATTCACATAAGAGTCTCTATTTGACTTATCCTCCAAATTCCCCTTATCCCAGTTTGAACGTATCAGTTAGTTAGGGATAATAAATCACGTGTCTAACATCTCCCACTCGGTCAAATGGGATATGCCATATACATTCTCAAGACTCGTTGAATACTCATCTCTTCATACAGGAAGTGAGGCGTGTGACCAGACGAGAAAAGTATAAAAGGGTAGGAGTGCTATATCAAATACCATCTACCAACATAGCACGTCCTCATTAGTCAAAAAACTCGTCTATGCCCCAGACATTGTGATTACATCAATTTAAACATCTTTAACCCCTCATAAACGATGTTTAAACCCCAATCAGTTTACGTGCTCAAGATCAACCTTTTGAACCGCGTGTTCAATATGATCGTCCGGACATTGAGTCACTAAACAGAGATGTATATCATAATTGTCTTCCTTAGACCCTCATGCCAAATATCTTTAGATTAACAGCTTTCCCAACAATGCTCCGCGAGGCTGACTGTAAGTGCAAAGCCCTTAGGTCGGCATGTCAAAGTAGCATCATTAATCTTTGGATTCTCGACATAGTTCTAAGTCACATAGGGCATAATGTGATCACATATTGATCACTAGAACTCACACAAATGATGAAGCGAGGGATCATTCAATCACTTTACGAGGTCGAATTATAGTCACATACAGTATGAAATGTATGCTACGATGGAACTCCCACTCGAATTGGGCATGTCATACTCTAACATCGTATGAATCTTAGTCTAGTTGCCCTCATGGCATCTAACCCGAGTCCTCAGCGGTCACTCTCATAGTGCCTCTTTAAGGTCTCACATTCGGACTTTCACAAGGACATTCGAAGTTATGAACCAAACACTTCGAATTGATCTATATAAAATAGGTCTCATCTTAACCGTATGTTAAGGCGATATATTATAACGTCATTTGCCACCCCCTTTAAGTGTCAAATACATTATTATCTCATCTTGCTCGCTCATATAACAACAAGGCGAATTACCGTGTGAGAGGGCCAATTCTAGTCCTTCGAGACATCTTTTTAATTAAAATGTATACCACATAATTTTCAATCAATAAACATCCCATAAACTCAACAAGGAATGAAAATGAAAAATATGTATTAAATTCAAAACAATAATGAACATAATAATGTACGCAAGGTGTTCAAAAATAACTAATCAAATCCTACGAAGCCCTAAACACGTCATATGTTTCTGAAAAGTCTCTCTGGTCAGAGGCTTAGTCATAGGGTCATCTAACATGCTCTCAGTAGGAATATACTTAAGAACCACCTTTCCTTCTGTAATCATGTCTCTAGTGAAATGGTACTTAATGTCAATGTGTTTGGTCCTACTATGGTACTTAGGGTCCTTGGCAAACCCTAAAGCAGCCATGCTATCACAGTTAATAAGTACAGGACCATTCACATTAGGTGTGACATCAAGATGTTGTAAGAACCTCCTTAACCAAACAGCTTCCCGAGCGGCCGAGCAAGCAATGTATTCGACTCCATCGTGGAAAGGGATATGCTTTCTGTTTCTTGCTACTCCAAGAAATAGCTCCACCACTAAGCATAAATGCATAACCTGAAGTAGATTTACGTTCATCTACATCTCCAGCCCAATCCGCATCAGTGTACCCTTTTAGGCTCAAGTCCCCACCTCGATAACAAAGAACCATATTTGCTGATCCGCTCAAATAGCGAAGAACCCTCTTGACCGCCTGCCAATGTGCAGGGCCAGGGTTGCTTTGGAATCTACTTAAAATTCCAACTGCGTGACAAAGGTCAGGACGGGTGCATAACATCGCATACATCAAGCACCCAACTGCCACTGCATAAGGGGTGTTAGTCATTCTTCTCTTCTCTTCTTCATTCTTAGGGCATTGGCTTGTACTAAGGATACAACCTTTTTTCATTGGAGTGACAACGGATTTTGAGTTAGTCATACCAAAACGTTCTAAAACTCTCTTTATGTAAGTCTCTTGAGACAAACCAAGAAGTTTCTTTGAACGATCCCTAATGACCTTAACTCCAAGCACATAATTTGCTTCACCCAAGTCTTTCATCTCGAATGATGAAGATAACCACTCTTTAGTGGCATTTATCATCTCCATGTCATTCCCGGCAAGTAGTATATCATCAACGTATAATGATAAGATTAAGATCTTTCCCTTGGCCCGTTTAACGTACACACAATGGTCTTCCTCAATCATCACAAAGTCAATTGAGGTTATTGCTTGGTGAAAGCGAATATACCACCTGTCTAGATGATTGCTTGAGTCCATATATGGAACGTTTGAGGCGACACACTTTGCGTTCATGTTCATTGACTTCAAAACCCTCTCGGTTGAGTCATATAGATCTCTTCACCTAGTTCCCCTATTGAGAAATGCAGTTTTAACATCCATTTGGAAAAGTTCTAAATCCATATGTGCTACTATAGCGAGAATAAGGCGAACTGAAGAAAATCTCACCACCGGGGAGAATGTCTCTTCATAGTCTAGACCCTCCTTTTGGGTATAGCCTTTCGCCACAAGGCGTGCCTTATACTTGTCAATTGATCCGTCTGCCTTGCGCTTGACCTTGAAAACCCACTTGTTTCCAATTGCCTTACGCCCAGGCGGAAGATCAACCAACTCCCAAACCTGATTCTTGTACATAGAGGAAATTTCATCTTTCATAGCAGATGTCCATTCATTACTCTTAGGTGAAGAAATTGCTTCTTTGAATGAAGTAGGTTCACAAGCGTCTAAAGCTTCACATAGAAAAGATTCCCCTTCGATCTCAAATCGACGACGAGGAATTTTTCCACGTTGACTTCTTCGCTCTGGTGGAAGACTCCCACTGGAATCAACATTCCTACTTGGATGATCATCTTGACTCTCATTGGCGACCACAGGCTCAACCGTATGTTGATCCATTTGATCATTAGGTTGAGACAATTTATGTTAGACACGTGATTTATTATCCCTAACTAACTGATACGTTCAAACTGGGATAAGGGGAATTTGGAGGATAAGTCAAATAGAGACTCTTATGTGAATGAGACTCTATGACTTAGTCCAACCAGTATTCTATAAATCAGGTCTCTATGGGAACCAACATAGACAACACGTAATATTCCATATACTCCTCAGACTGAGAAATACTATCTCTGGCAACCATCAAGTGCCTGGGATTTGAGAGTGGAACAACATTCAATATCCATCTTGTGATATTGAATCGGACGAGAAGAGGTGGTGATTGCAGAGTCAAGACGATCGTGGTTCGTAGCACAAGCGAAATCTTCCGCACAACGAACTTCGGATTTAATCTATAAGGTATTCCGAGAACTCGTAGATAACTTATGTGTTTTCCTTCATTGGTATCAGAGCCTCAAAGCTTGGTGCTCACCATTGTTGTCTTGATTGCATGGTTTTTTGAATTTTTCGGATCTACTTTTTCACCAACTGGGTTTGATGATTTCGAAATTCAAATCTTGTCCGTTTTCTGCGTTTTTGATATCCATGCGTAGATAATAATGTGTAGAATAACATACTAAAATTTCATCGAATTCGGCCATGTAAATTTTGAGTAATTGCAGTTTTAATTTTCGGATATTATGATTTTTTTTCGTAATGTCCATGGCTGTTTTTGATGATGTTAAAGTCAGATCTGATAAAAAGTGTTAACATAAGTTTTGTTCTACACTGTGAGATCTTTCTATAGCCACTTTAATTGTTTAATTTGGACTTAAATCAAGAGAGTTATGGTGTTATAAAGATGGGTCGGCGAAATAAGTTTTTGTCAAAAATCCTAATTTATTAATTAGAAAGACGATGAACAGTACCGGGGTTGAAAAACTCAAGCTTGCAAAGCGTTTGTTTTGATGTATGTGTATTGTGTCTGTTTCATGGGTTTTTTTAATATTATCCATTTAATTTGAGTATTTTATGGATTTATTTTAATCATGTTATTTCATCAAAAAATATTTTAATAGCTCAGAAAATTATGAAACTTTTATCATATGCATATAATAGTGTTATGCACTGTATAAAATTATTTCGTAATTTTTAGTGTAACAGAAATAAGTTTTCTGTATTTTTTCATGTGTATTAAAATCATTAAAAACAATTATAATTTCCAGAAAATTATGTAAATTTTACTGTATGTTTAATATGCTGTGAAAACATGCTGAGATATTTTTCATAATTTGTTTATGATCAGAATATATTTTATGAATTATTGAGTATTCTGCTGCATGATTAATTCGGGAAAAATAGTTTTACTGTCCAGAAAAATATGAAATTTTTTCTGTACGTTTAGAATAATGTTATTCAGATCAGTATATTTTTCCATAATTTTTTGATGAGCAGTAATCTGATTTATGTATTTTTGTATGTGTTTTTGTGTGAATTTTATTTATCAGAGTGGAAAATATTAATCAGAAAATTATAAAAAAAATTCTGTGATATAGTTACATGATAATGCACTGTTCTGAATTTTTTCAGATTTTTTGAGTAATCTGAATTATTTATGTGCCTTAAATGTCATTTTATGATGTATTTTCACAAATAAATTTGCATGAAAAACAAATTTGAGACTATACGAGTCTCATACAAATTTTCTGGAATTGCTGAAATTATTTTAATGAGCTTTAATTGGTGGATTTGTTCTATCACTATATCTTCTTTTATTTAAAAATCAATTATGAGTATATTTTTATTATGCATGCTTAAGGTTATGATTACGAGCCTCGCGGATTTTCTCTCCTTTTCATGTATGATACAAGTATATTTATTGTTGAGTTTTTATGATAAAAGTGAATTAAAATTGTATGCTTAATATCTGTATTGTAATATGTTATAGTGAAATGGCATCAAAGAACGTAATTGCTGATTTGAATAAGGGTGAGAAATTGGATGGCAAAAATTATAGTGTTTGGCAAAGGAAGATCACATACTTGCTAAACGAGCAAGAGGTTCTTGAGAACCTTGACACTGTGATGCTTGAGCCAGAGATGGGTAGCAATACCGTCGCCCAGCACCGTCAGAACATGCAGGCTTTTCAGTCATGGGTCAAGAAGGACCGTTGTGCTCGCTTTACTATGTTGAGCAGCATGCACAACGACCTGATTGGGCAGTTTGAGAACTGCTCTACTGCTAAGGACATGTGGGACCAAATTAAGGCTGCATTTGGTAACACATCTGCAACAAGGCTTCGTACCTTAACATACAAGTTTGAATCGTATAAGATTGACAGAAACGATCCATTCCCGATCGCCTACGTGAGTTATGCGGTATGATTCGTGAGCTTCGTGCTGCTGGTAGTATCTTGTCTGATGAGCAGCAAGTCCAAGCTGTGATTCGTTCACTGCCGGACTCGTGGAGTAATTTGAGGCAGATCCTGACTCATACAGACTCCATTCAGACTTTTGCAGATGTTTCCCGTCATGTTGAGCTTGAGGCAGAGCGCCATGAGGCAAGTCGCGCGATGAGTGCTGCGACTCGTGACCTTGCTCTTGTTACTCTTGATGATCAGCGCAAGCCAAATGGGCAGCGTAAGAATCAGGGTAATAAAGGCAAGAAGGCTCAGAAACTGGGGCCAAAAGCTGGCAAGATTGCTAAACGCAGAGGCAAGAAGAATATTGCTAAGCAAAAGTGCTACAACTGTGGAACCTTGGGTCATTTTGCTCGGACTTGTCCTGAGCCCAAGAAGGTACCTCTAAATCCTAGATCTATGCAACTTTGTGTTTGCTCTCATGTTTTGTTAGCTGACTCTCTCCCTGAATGGATTGTAGACTCAGGCTCCACAAAACATGTGACGTGGGATCGTGCGGGATTTGTAGATTATAGGAAGATTCCAGCTGGTACGCGAAGCATTTTCATGGGAAATAGCTCAACCGTGGAAGTCAAAGGGGTTGGCTCATACCAGCTCCTTTTGCGGAATGGACGCAGTTTGACTTTGCATGAAGTACTTTACGCACCTGGAGTTCGCTATAATCTACTTTCAGTAGTAAAATTGCTAGAAATAGGATATTCTTTTAATTTTAGCGGTAGTCAGTTGGATATTTGCTTTGACAATATGGTTTTGGGACATGGTTTTTTGTCAGACAATTTCTTTAAATTAGATTTATTGGATTCTTTATCTTCTGTTAATGCTACTTCTTGTGTGGTATATGATACTTCTAATTCTGAGTTGTGGCATGCTAGACTTGGACATATAGGAAAGGACAGAATGAGTAGATTGGCTAGAGAAGGACTATTGGGTTCTCTCCCAAAAGTTAATTTACCTGTGTGTGAGCCTTGTTTGGCGGGAAAAGCCTGCCGAAAGCCTTTTGGTAAGGCTAAAAGGGCCACACAGCCATTAGAGTTAGTCCATTCAGATATTTGCGGACCTATGAATGTAAAAGCACGCCATGGTGCTTCCTATTTTCTCACTTTTATCGATGACTACACGCGATATGGTTATGTTTACCTTATTTCTCACCGTCATGAAGCACTTAATTGTTTTGAGCGCTTCTTGGCAGAGGTAGAGAATCAGAAGGATAAAAGCTTAAAAACTTTAAGAACTGACCGGGGCCGCGAGTACTTGTCTGATCAATTTAAGGGATTGTGTGAGAAAAAGGGGATAGTAAGGCAGTTAACGATTCCTGGAACTCCGCAACAAAATGGTGTTGCAGAACGAAGGAATCGTACCTTGTTAGAGATGGTTAGGTCGATGATGGCACAAGCAAATCTCCCGATTTCGTTTTGGGGTGATGCGCTTATGACTGCCACGTATATCCTTAACCGAGTGCCTTCTAAATCAGTCTCTACAACCCCCTACCAATTGTGGAAAGGTGAGAAGCCTAATTTGGGGCATCTACACCCTTGGGGTTGTGCAGGTTATGTCCACAGTACTTCCAATAAGTTTGGAAAACTTGGCCCTAGAGGAAACAAGTGTGTTTTCATAAGGTATTCTGATACCTCTAAGGGTTATGTAATGTACGGTGGAAAACCTGAAGTTGGGATGACTGAAATAGAGTCTCGTGATATCGATTTCATTGAGAATGATTTCCCACAAATCGGTGAAGTCAGAAAGGAATTCGAACTCTTTGAGATGGAGGAAGAACATTTGACATCTCTTGGCGTAGGTGGGGAATTGTCTCAACCTAATGATCAAATGGATCAACATACGGTTGAGCCTTCGAACAGGGCCCCTAAAATGTCAGGACCGGCCCTGATCAAACATATACTCCCTCCGTCCCAGCGAAAAAGGCACTTTTGGTCAACAGAAGGTAAGTTTGACCCACACATTAACGCAAATCTAATCATTCTAATGAAAATTTAAAAATTGTTATTGATAAATCATTTAGTGACTTATCAATAACAATTTTTAGAATTTCAAAAGAATAATTTGATTTGCATTAATGTGTGGGTCAAACTTACCTTCTGTTGACCAAAAGTGCCTTTTTCGCTGGGACGGAGGGAGTAGGTTATGATATTTATAGTACACACACATAGCATAAGCACATCAAGTAAATGTACTCAAAACTTATTTTTTATTTACACAAATTAAAAATTTATACTCCCTTCGTCCCTAAATATTTGTCCCATTTCCCCTTTTCCTTTGTCCCAAAAAGTTAGTCTCATTTCCAAAATTAAAGCTTCAAAATCACTAAATTTTCAAAACTTGTAACATTTAGGGATGGAGCATTACATAACGGCGGTGTATATTATCAATAATTTTCAAAGCGTTCGTAAAAATAACCAAAATTAAAGCTTCAAAATTACTAAATTAAAATGTTTGAAAAGTCAAATGGGACAAACATTCAGGGACGGAGGGAGTAGTACACACACATAGCATAAGCTAGTGATGGAGCCTTTACTGCATATGACTAACACCCGTTAAATATTTAACGGATTTAGTTAATTATATGGATGATGACTTGTCAAAGAGGTTAAGGACATAAATCAAATGTTAGTTCAACACTTTAATGCATGATTAAGCTAATGGGTATTGCTAATAATAATTAATTTCATTAATTGAAACTCATCATCAAACATACATGATGTAAACGGGTTGCAGCGGAATAATAAACGGATAGGCAAATAATTGATTGAACAACTATTTGACCTAATTCAAATCAATGAACTAGGGTTTGAACAAGAGAATCACCAAGATGATGATAATCTTCTGCAGATCAATTAAGATCTATTAAGTCAATTAAGACTCAGTCAAGAATCTCCTAAGAAATTCAAGGAACAAGCTAAAAAGCTTCAAGGTAAAAACCTTCAATTGCAAAGCAATTCAATTTAATTCAATAATTCAAAAAGTCTCCTAAAACAAACAATGAAAGAGAGTATTTATACTCTAAACAAAACCCTAAACTACTTGAAAAAGGAAAAGCAAAACAATCCTACTTGGAAAAGGAAAAGCAAAACAATCCTAATTAAAATACTTCAAAATAGGAAACAAAATCAAATAAAAATCCTAAAATACTAATTAAAATACAAAATAATTAATATATTTGACTTTGTCAAATATTTCTTGGATCGGATTACATCATTCACCCCCACTTGAAAAATGATTCGCCCCGAATCCTCGTTCGATCTTTGGAAAGTGCCGTCCCACTTAAAAATATATTTCGAATAAATCTTCTTTTTAAGCACACATTGACGTAAGATGATCTCTTCCCGATATAAAATTATTCCATCCTCCCTGTGTTGATCTTCCACCCCTTCCTCCTCTTGATCAACAAAGATCAATAAATTTTCAAAATTAACTTCTTCCTTGTTGTGAACAACACCCAAATTTTCATCAAAAATTGAAGGTTTTGAACAATCAATACCAACCTCTTCTTTCTCCTTGAATTCAACTAGGACATTATCAGGTACTATAATATTTGAAGTAATAAAATCACCACAAACCTGAACAATGCTCGAATCTTCTTTGACTTCACAAATAACCTCTTCAACAGGATCTTCTTGTTGGACAGGAATTTCTTCAACGACAATGCAATTTTCTTCCTCCAGGCGCTTTAATTCAGCCGATATTTTCGTTGTCAATCTTTGGATATCTGCAGTAAAGAAATCGACTTTGCAGGAATAATATTTGGAATCCTCTCTATGTCGTTGACACCTCCTTCGTTCTGCATCTGCTTGAATATGATTTCCAAATTCTGAAAACTCCGAAAAACTTTGCTCATATATATCTGCTTTAAATCGTTCCATGTTCATCAAATTTAGATAATAAAGTTTCTGTTGTTGAGCAAACGTCAGAAAACTTTTGAGTATACCCATATATGGGGTTTGACTTTGACCTCCATTGTTGTTCGTCATCTTCTTCGGATCTTCCTTGGATCGTCCTTCGCTTTGATACCAACTGATGTAAACGGGTTGCAGCGGAATAATAAACGGATAGGCAAATAATTGATTGAACAACTATTTGACCTAATTCAAATCAATGAACTAGGGTTTGAACAAGAGAATCACCAAGATGATGATAATCTTCTGCAGATCAATTAAGATCTATTAAGTCAATTAAGACTCAGTCAAGAATCTCCTAAGAAATTCAAGGAACAAGCTAAAAAGCTTCAAGGTAAAAACCTTCAATTGCAAAGCAATTCAATTTAATTCAATAATTCAAAAAGTCTCCTAAAACAAACAATGAAAGAGAGTATTTATACTCTAAACAAAACCCTAAACTACTTGAAAAAGGAAAAGCAAAACAATCCTACTTGGAAAAGGAAAAGCAAAACAATCCTAATTAAAATACTTCAAAATAGGAAACAAAATCAAATAAAAATCCTAAAATACTAATTAAAATACAAAATAATTAATATATTTGACTTTGTCAAATATTTCTTGGACCGGATTACATCAATACATCAGGTTTTTATTTTGATAGTACCGTACACATAGAATAAGCACATCAAGTAAATGTACTCAAAACTTATTCTACCCTCTATGAATCCTTACACCTAGTCTGGATCCATGCCTTTATTATATATAGATTTTGATCATATATTAATTAGTAACTTGTCTTTAATTTAGGGGCAGAAAACAACCCTATAGTTGGTTCCTCCAGGGCAAGTAAAAGTGCTTGTGGCATCATCTTTAGGGTAACTATAAGCATCCGGACATCTATCCTTAAAATACCTCGAAAAATCTGTGGGCCCACAGCTCCCAGAATTGCAACAATATTGATCAGTTCGAAAGACAGTGCAAGGATTATTACACCCTCCTGGTGCCCTTAACTGAGCCGGGCACTGTCCATTGATATCCGCGGTACATCTGATACCGCGACAACCCCCGGAGTTAGGGCTGAATTCCATTGGCACATTAAAGCCGTCAACAAGAGATATGTCAAAGAAGTCCAGGTTGTTAAATTGGTTTAATGCGAATTCGGCTAGTGTGTTGGGAGGTTGACCAAAGCCTTGGCATTGGAGGAGTCCGTTGCAATCACCTGTTTGACACCTGCCCCGACCTGACCCGTCAAAGTTGCAGTTGGTTCGGGGCCAAATACGGGCTCCGGCTGTGCCACCTGGGACATTGATGGACCATGTTTGGCCTGGGCCGAGTTGCCTACCACCGCCTACGGGGACTGCGGCAGCCCATACGGTGAAGGGACAATTGTTTCGGATATCGAAAGTGGCTGCATGAGTGTAGTTAACCAAGAAGAGGAATATGAAAATTGGGAGGGATTTGAAGAAGGTCATGTTTGGGCTAGCTTAGGGTTGAATTATGTGTTGGTTTTGTAGTGAATTCTGAAGAGAATGAGCATGGATTATATAGGGTGAGGATGTGTGGAATTTTGTATACAATTAATGTGGTTATAAATTTCATGGAAATTAGGGGCAAATATCCGACTTGACTCACTTGGTATTATTAATGACATCATACTAGCTGACATCATACTAATGGAATTTAAATGTACTATTTTTTCTAACAAAAAAAAATTCAAAATTAATAAAATAATTTTGTTATAAATATTATATTTTCTAAGACTACAATAATAGTAATGATTTAGAGTCTATTGCTAAAACA
Organism: Adenophora triphylla var. japonica; assembly: GCA_022495995.1. Lineage (NCBI taxonomy): Eukaryota > Viridiplantae > Streptophyta > Magnoliopsida > Asterales > Campanulaceae > Adenophora > Adenophora triphylla. The sequence goes on along the minus strand of JAFEMH010006285.1, from coordinate 37,282 downwards.
TACTCCCCCGTCCCACTCGAAAATACACAAAATTATATTTTGGGTGTCCCATTAAAAAAGACACGCTCCCAAAATGAAAAGTTTTTAAATACTTCTTTATTCATAAGACTCACTTGTTATACTCACAATAATTATTCACTTACTATTTTTTACCCCTCATTCTCTCTCATATTTCACTTTTCATAATTATAACACTTACTCCACTATACACTTTACTTAATTCACATGCAATAGCCATATTTTGTCTTTTCAAATGAGACGGAGAGAGTAAGCCTAGTTTTTCAATATAACACCGTTGGCAAAACAAAAAAAATGGGACGTACCGACAGTCTCGACTATGTGAGTGAGCACGAGACACCCAACGGTCTAGTAGAAGTGTGGTCCAAAATTCAAAATTGAGTAATAAAAATATCTCATTCAATTTTACATAAATAAATCCTGTCTAAAACGCAGCCTATAATTAATTTAAATTAATATTTTTATCCTAACTTTTGTATAAAATATTACTAAATATATTTAGGTTGAAAGAGCTAGGTTAGGGTTGAATAATGGGTTATTTTTGTAGTAATTTGTGAAGGGAATGAGAATGGAATATTTAGCAGTGTTCTAAAAGACTCCGCCTAAGGGCGCCTAGGTCCCGCCTAGGTGTTAGGCTCCTCTCCAACGCCTAGTTCTAAACCCCGCCTAGGTCCCGACTAATCTCGACTAATTTCGACTAGTTCCCGCCTAGGCGCTAGGCCTGGCTCCGCCGCCTAGCATCCGCCAAGCGCTTTTTAGAAACTTTATATTTAGTGTGGGGATGAATAGGTAGAATTTTGTGTACAATGTGGTTATAAATTTTGTGGAAATTTAGGGGCAATTGACCAGCTTGAATGCTTGACTTGACTGACTTGGTATTGGTAAGGACAATTACATAATAGCCTAACTGACTTAGTGGTTGCATGGTTGCATCTAGTGGTGGAGCTAAGTGTTCACATAAATGTGTGAAACCTATTTACTCTATCTATATCCGGGAAAGATATTCTCATTTTAATTTTTATTAATAACTCAATTGTATTTTTATTATTTGTTTATATGAAAAATCAATTATTCTTATGTAATTCTAACAATTGTTATTAATATTAATTCTAATGATTAATCAATAATATTTTTTAAAATTAGATAAGAATATCTTGATAAGTTTATAAAATTATGGTCAAAATTTAGTTGATCATAAAAATCAAAGTATGACTATTTTTTCGGGATGAAGGGAGTGTTACTCTTTGCAGAACGGAAAAAATACTAAAATAAATAAATTAAGTATTTGCCAAGTCAAATTTCTCACATTTGTAGTTACTTGTTTTTATATGAAATTGCATTAAAAAATGTTTCCCCTTTTAAAAACTCGGTTCTTTTAAATGTGACCAACAAAAATGCTATATGTTTTCAACGAATTGATCTAGTGGTAAAGTTAAGTCTCATACTTTGTAAAGTCTATGATTTCAATCTCTGTCCTTACCTCCTGATATAAGATATTGTCAAAAAATAAATGGTAAATGTGACGGCTTTTAAAGGACAAGTAGTAATGTACATGAGAATTTAAATTTCAAATGAATTTGAGTCTAGTTTATATTATGTACAAACAAAGACAATGGTGCAAGGAAATCATGGTAGTTATTGGTTAGGCAATGGGCAATGGATGGGTGTACTAGTGATGGGTTTGGTTATGTTGATGTTGTTGGAAAAATGTAGTGGGTGTGAATGGGTTATTTGTTAAATGATCAAATTGAATGTGAGTTAGTGTTCTACTTCATGAGAATATTGGAATCAAATATTTATTTGTTCAAAATGATTAATGGATGAATGAGATATTAAGGCTCAAAGCGTTAGTGGGTTGAAAGTGGGAAAATGTGGTTATCCCATATTAAATGGGAATGTAAAATCCAGCAAGCTTAGGCTCCGTTTGTTTCACCGTAAAATATTTTCCTAAAAATGAAAACGTTTTTCGAAAAATGACATAAACTTGTTTGTTTCACCGTAAAATATTTTCCGAAAAACATTTTTCGGCGTTTAGTAAATTGATGAATCAATTGCCGAAAAATGACATAAACTTGTTTGTTTCACCGTAAAATATTTTTCGAAAAACATTTTCCGGCGTTTGGTAAATTGATGAATCAATTGTCAGCGTGCATACACTTTGATTTTTTGCAAAATATCTAAAGAAGTAAACAAAATTTAAGTAGCATTTTCTTACTAACAAAATGTATAAAACCAGAGTAACACACACACACAAGCACAGACACAATGGCATAAATGCTATCCTGGAGAAGCAACAAAGACATTTGCAGAAGCAATTTATAAACCTGTTTAGCATTAAACCTGTGCTGCTCCACATGAAATGCCTACAAGTCTTTGCAACAGTGGGAACAAGGGGACCAAAAAATTAGCAAGAGAGTACTACAAAAATTGTTATTACTAGCAAGAGAGTACTACAATAATTGACAAAGTAGTGTGAATGATGTTATATATAAAGTGATTAAAAACTGACTAGTACAGAAGACTAATACGAGTAAAGCTGACCCCACGTAGGTGGCACAAAATCTGATTTGAGTTGAGGACACCAGGGAAAAATAAACTTGTTCGAGAATCTTCTACATTGTTATCATTTTTAAGCAGCCATTAAGAAAACACCAATCAAGAATAAAAGAAAGAGCTGATATAAACCATTTTCCAACTCCATTCCCACCATAAACATGATTCCATAACATATACGCTTGAAAATTGCTTTTATAATAAACTAGAAAGGAAAAAGTTGAGTGACAACCTTGTATTCTTAATCCTGAGATAAGAGAAACAGAAAGCTCATATCGAACAATTTTCAATAGTTTGCAATTCTGATTCTAACATCAACCTCAAATACAGAAATTCAACATGTAATCATGTGTACCCTTAAAATCACTTCTAAAGCGAACTAAAAATGGCAACTGAAAGAACACGTTATGCTGCAAACAGAAACAGTGTAGCCACTATCAAGCAACTTTCAGAGGTTACAGTTCACATACCAGCATCTTTCCTACATTACAACAATAATTGCAGAACCCATAATCACAAGCCCTTAAATCTCTTCTCAAACCAACTAATGACACAACTAGGTTCAATTCGACCGAAAAACATTAATTCTCAAATAACCAACCAAGAAATCAATTGACCTTGCCCATCTAATTACAAATATGTTGATGAACCTGATAATCAAAACAAGCAGTTCAAAAAATTAACATAAATTTCAGCAGATCTAACCTAAAAACCCAGATGCCTAAATCAAATGGAAACCCATAATCAAATACGAAAATCGCACAGATCTGAGAAATCAAATACGAAAATCGCACAGATATGAGAAAGAAAGAAGAGGAATCAACGAAGAAGGGGAAGAGAAAGGAGAAGAAGGGAAAGAAAATGGCGTACCTGGAGAGACGAGAGAGAACAACGGCGTGAATCGACGACGACGTGAAGAGGAAGGAGAAGAATCGACTAAGTGGGGAAGAGAAAGGAGAATGGCGCCGGAGAAAGGAACGGGAGAGAACCAAAAGCCACGAAAAATGTTTTACTGACCTCGAGGTCGGTAAGTCGTTTTACGGTGTAAAATAAGATATTTTCCGTTGACCCGAAAATGTTTTTCGTTGACTTTTTTTATTTGCATTTGCCAAACACCGTAAAACAAGTTATTTTACTGAAATCATTTTCTGAAAAATGTTTTACGGTGAAACAAATGGGGCCTTAGTGTCTGTTTGTATTCTCATGATCATGAACAGACTTATAACAGCAAGCTTAATGTCTGTTTGTATTCCCATAATCATGAACATACTTGTAACAACAATCTTAATGTCTGTCTGTTTGATTTCCTCATTTTGTAATAGTCACACAAAATTAAATTGGTGACTATTCAGTTGCCCAATTATTGGATATAAGATGGAGCCACAAACAATTTTTTTAAGAACACCAGAGATTTTTTTCAGCAGCCTCCTCTCTCTCTCTCTCTCTCTCTCTCTCTCTCTCTCTCTCTCTCTCTCTCTCTCTCTCTCTCTCTCTCTCTCTCGTTGCATATTGTAGCATCTTTCCTTTGGCCTCCTTGCATTTCTGCATCGTGGTGATACTGTCCAGGCACACTGCCAATTCGCCGGAAACTTTAGGTGCAAAGTGCCCCCAGTCTACATGTTCTATCCTGGGAGACTCACGTCCAAGGCAGTCTCAAGCACTATCGGTGAGGGGACGAATAAGTCTTAAGAAGACTGATTCATCAGGGCTCGTGCACAACAACCAATTGTTACTGTCAATTTGTTTCTTCAAATTTATTCAATTTATATTTCTATTTTTAATTTCAGTAATTCTTTTCCTTTTAAGCCACCAAATGTAACTTTAGTCACATAAGGTCATCTTTGGTAACGAAATCTTTGGTGACTAACAATATAGTCACCTTAAATAAAAGTTTACATGACCAAAAGTACTTGGTCACCCAAAGTATGTTTTAGGTGACCAATGCTTTGGCAACCAGTCTATTTGTCACGTTATAAATATTATGTGACGAATTGATATTTTGGTTACGTAAGTATATTTTTAGATGACTAAGGAATTACGACAAAAAATATTGGTCACCTTACAAGAACTTTAGGTGACTAGCTCTGTTTGGTCACTAAATAGGTGACTAATACAACAAACATTGTAGTCAACCGTAGGCTGACTAAGTTTAGGTGGCAAATCTAAGGTAACAAATATTATTTGGTCACCTAAAATGACTTCAGGCGACAAATAAAAATTTGGTCACTTAAAATAATCTTTCGTGACCAATTTTAGGTGACAAACTATTGGTCACCTAAAGTGGCGTCAATTTTACGTGTGGTATTTGGACAAGTAGAGTTCATTTTATCATGATATTCTCCTTGAAAATTGCTCTCAGTAGTTACATCATAAATAGTGTAGTCTTCCCATGTGATCAATAATTATCAAAAAAGTCTAGTCCTTGAAAATTGCTCTTTATAGTTACATCATAAATAGTAGTCTTCCCATTACGTGATCACTAATGTTATCAAAATAGTCTAGTCATGTCACTGCAAATTAGTCTAGTCATGTCACTGCAAATTAGTCTAGTCATGTCTTAATAATTTCATCAAAATCTTCTTTACAACGATGAAGGAATATATTTTTGGGTGACGAATATTTTAATTTTTTATTTTGTCTCCTAAAGTATTTCATACTCTATAAATGATCTCTCAGATACACCATTCTTATATCCATCCCTTTAGTCTATTTGTTTTTCATTACCAGTTTTATATCAATCTTTTCTTCTAATTTTTTGTAGTTCTCTCTTATAATGGATAAAAGTTGGATGCATCTTTCCAATAAATTTTCTAGGGAATATTTAGAAGGGGTTGATAGCTTTCTTGAGTTTGCAATAGCACATACTCATAATGTTTCTGGCATGATCCACATTTTAACTTATTTCCAGCAGTTGCTCAGATTAGTCCCTTCTGATGAAACTTGTTGTCAGTATATGGTACTTCTACTGAATGCAGAAGTAGACATTTTGATCCTTGACACTTTGTTAAAAAATCTTGTTTTGCAACATGTAGCCAAAGAGCATAATCGTACACAGTTTGAGTTTTACCGAAAGTTGGAGAGTTTAACAATTTTTCATTCCCTTTATGGTTGTTATTATATGCTGGAATTTTCATATTACAAGTGAGTTTAGCTATATTCTGCTACTCATAAAGTATGTTGAGGAATCTTACATGGGAAATTTTGTTAAAAAATTCAAGTAGGTTATACTGTTGGGTATACTTCATCTTCTTTTGGTTCATGAACTGAACCAAATGAAAAGTTTCTTTCCCCTGTACCAATTAGCGTGACTCTTACATGAGACATGTTCAGATTAGTCCATTCTGATGAAACTAGGTGAACCAAATGAAAGTGTGACAATTATTCGAGACAAAGTGAGTAATATAATTGGTTAGCTCTAATTAAATATTTTATTTATATAGAAGAAGATGCAGGAGAAGATAGTTGAGTTCAACCATGACAATGATTCTCAGTATCCATCCGATACTCCATTGGAAAATATTTCACTCTCTGATCCATACAGAAACCCTCAAAGAATTGCGTCCGAGTGCTGGGGGTTATGTGAGGGGTTTGGGCCGTGGGATGGAACGCAATGTTAGACGTCGGTTGTCTCCTTCAACATCCGAAGCAATAATGTATTCACAAGATCAAGTCAAGGAGCTAAAAGAAGAATTGGGAAATTCACTTGAAGAAGTGAAAGAGTTGAAAGAAAAATTAACATCTCAATCAACCAAGTTTGATCTACTTGTTGCGCAGTTGTGTGCTAAGGGCATAGCGTCTCTTGATGATTTTGTGGTTCCTCAACCTATTGCCACCATCAACACTCATTCGGATTCTCATTAACTTCAACAGAAGAAGCTGACACTTTTTTGAAACCATGCTGCCAATTACTAGCCAAGGCTTGATCTATGAAGAGAACAGAACTCTGTTTTGAACATCCTCCTTTTTTGCTTAACATTTTGAGGGAGGAAAAATTTGGGTATGTCAAGTATCAAGTATTAGGATGTTAACTTTATTGATAGTAGTACTAGTATTGTGTAATAACTCTTAAATTTGCACTCTTTTGCTTTTATATAAGTGGCTTGGTTTGAGTTAAAAAATATATTTTGTACCATGAATTTCTTAATTTATGGCTTATTGTTAAATTTGAGAATTATTTTATATTTATTTAAAATTGTATATTACAACATTAAAAAGAATTAAATGGCAATTTAGGCAACCACTCTTTAGTCTCTTAAAACTTATTTTTAGGTGACTAACTAATACTCTCTCCGTCCCAATAGTAGCTTCCCATTTTGCCATTTTGGGTGTCCCGTTAATAGCTTTCACTTTCCTTTTTTGGCAAAGGAATCTTTACTATTCCCTCCACTCATTCTCTCTCCTACATTATTTTAATACTCACAACACCATTATAATTTACTATTCCCTTCACTCATTCTCTCTCCTATTTTCAAATTACACTCACAACATTTTTTCTTCCCACTCATTTTATTAATTTGCGTGCAAAGCAAAATTTGTGCAGCTTCTATTGGGACGGAGGGAGTATATTGTAACTTTAAGTAAACTTAGGCAACAACATTTTAGTTGCCTAGGACATTGTTTAGGAGACAAAAAAAAATTTGGTAACCTTAAATATACTTGATGTGACGACATATTAGTCACCTAAATTGTATTTAAGTGACTAGTCTATTGGTTACTAACGAGCACACTTAAATGACAATGATGCTTGTACACCTTAAATTTGTCACTTAACTTAAGGCGAGGTGACCAATTCAAATTTGTCGCAAAATATATTGCAACAAAAAGTTGGTTGCCACACTGTTTGTCGCCTTAACTATCTTAGGTAACTAACTGAGAATCGGTCACTATAAACGATATTTCAGGTGACCAGCCATAAAATTGGTCACCAAAACTCTAAGGCTTCGGGCTTTGCGTGACGTTTTTTGGGCGACCAACTTTTGTCACTTTTGGTTTATAATGACTAAAAAGTTGCTTAGGTGACCATTTTTCTTTGTCACCAAAAGGCTGATTTCTACTAGTGATTATCCAAACAATGGAAATACTATGATTTTGAAAGCAAATTTTAAGTTATTTAAATTCTATAGAATTTAAATATTTATTGAATTCAAAATCAATGTATTCAAACGACCTTTTACCTAGTTTTTTTTTTGGGAGTTCGGAATTGATATTGAAAATTTTGTTTTATTTAAGGTTTTATATGATCTTCATGGCTTAAAAAAACAAATAAGATCATGACTTGTGATTATTATAGTATAAAGTGTCCTTGTTATTAATGCCTGCTTTAACCAGGTAAAGATCACTGTTTTGCTAACTTAAATTCTTCTGTTTCCAAATATGTGGTCACCTAATGTTCCACTTTTTGCAATGTGCTCATTGATAGAGCCGTTAACGCACATGACTATTTAAATATGAATTAGTATAATAGAGACTATTTAAAACAGTAAATTATTGTAACTGTGTTTATAGTAGTGATAGAAACTCATCATCAAACATAGCATAAGCACATCAAGTAAATGTACTCAAAACTTATTCTACCCTCTATGAATCCTTACATCTGGTCTGGATCCATGCCTTTATTATAGATCTTGATCATATATGAATCAGTAAGTAACTGGCCTTTAATTTAGGGGCAGAAAACAACCCTATAGTTGGTTCCTCCGGGGCAAGTAAAAGTGCTTGTGGCATCATCTTTAGGGTAGCTATAAGCATCCGGACATCTATCCTTAAAATACCTCGAAAAATCTGTGGGCCCACAGCTCCCAGAATTGCAACAATATTGATCAGTTTTAAAGACAGTGCAAGGATTATTACACCCTCCTGGTGCCCTTAACTGAGCCGGGCACTGTCCGTTGATATCCGCTGTACATCTGATACCACGACAACCCCCAGAGTTAGGACTGAATTCCATTGGCACATTAAAGCCGTCAACAAGAGATATGTCAAAGAAGTCCAGGTTGTTAAATTGGTTTAATGCGAATTCGGCTAGTGTGTTGGGAGGTTGACCAAAGCCTTGGCATTGGAGTAGTCCGTTGCAATCACCGGTTTGACAACTACCCCTACCTGACCCGTCAAAGTTGCAGTTGGTTCGGGGCCAAATACGGGCTCCGGCTGTGCCACCTGGGACATTGATGGACCATGTTTCGCCTTGGCCTAGTTGCTTACCACCGCCTACGGGGACTGCAGCAGCCCACACGGTGAAGGGACAATTGTTTCGGATATCGAAAGTGGCTGCATGAGTGTAGTTAACCAAGAGGAGGAATATGAAAATTGGGAGGGATTTGAAGAAGGTCATGTTTGGGCTAGCTTAGGGTTGAGTTATGCGTTGTTTTTGTAGTGAATTATGAAGAGAATGAGCATGGATTATATAGGGTCAGGATGTGTGGAATTTTGTATACAATGTGGTTATAAATTCCATGGAAATTAGGGGCAAATATCCAACTTGACTCACTTGGTATTATTAATGACATCATACTAGCTGACATCATACTAATGGAATTTAAATGTACAATTTTTTCTAACAAAAAAAATCAAAATTAATAAAACAATTTTGTTATAAATATTATATTTTCTAAGACTACAATAATAGTAATGATTTAGAGTCTATTGCTAAAACATACTCCCTACTTTCCACTCGAAAATACACAAAATTATATTCCTATTAAAAAATACACGCTCCCAAAATGAAAAGTTTTTTAATACTTTTTTATTCATGGGACTCATTTGTTATATTCACAATAATTATTCATTTACTATTCCCTACCCCATATTCTCTCTCCTACTTCACTTTTTATAATTACAACACTTACTCCACTATACACTCTATTTAATCCCATGCAATAGTTATTTTTTGTCTTTTCAAGTAATACAGAGAGAGTAAACATAGTTTTTCAATATAACACCACTGGCGAAAAATAAAAATAAAAAAATGGGACGCACCGACAATCTCGACTATGTGAGTGAGCACTGCACGAGACCCAACGGTCTAGTAGAAGTGTGGTCCAAAATTCAAAATTGAGTAATAAAAATATCTCATTCCAGCATCAAATGCCTTGCAGAAGTTTGGTATAATGAATTATTATGATATACTCCCTTAGTTAGTCCCGATCTAAATGTCTTAAAGTGGGTTCGATGCGGGAATTAAGGAAAGTGATGTAAGAAAGAGAAAAAATTTAAATGTTGTGAGTATGAAAAATTAAATAGGAGAGAATGAGTGGGAGGAATAGTTAGGAGAGAGAATGTTGTGAGTGTAAAAGTAAAGTAGGAGAGAGAATGTTGTGAGTGTAAAAGTAAAGTAGGAGAGAGAATGAGTGGGTGGAATAGTAAAAAAAAACTTTCTTTTTTTGAGTTGAAACATTTTAAATAAAACGTCCAAAAAGAAAAGTTGAGACATTTAGATTGGGAAGGAGGGAGTATCAACTCCATGCCATTAAAATCATGCATCAACTTTACATAAACAAATCCTGTCTAAAACGCAGCCTATAATTAATTTAAATTAATATTTTTGATCGCGCAGGAAAACGTGTGGGCTCAGTTCTTTGTGTCCAGCAATGAGTGAGCTAGCTTTGGATCTGCACAGCACAAGAAACAAGGGTGAAACTGCGCCGGGGGTCTTCCGGCAAGCCCCTCCGGCGTGAGAGTAAGATGGTGGACTGAAAATGTGTAGATAATATGGAGTGTGTGAGGGTACGTAAAAAAGCAGTAGAACCTTACCTGTGTCCAGGCTATTACTCTCTTATTTATAGTGGAAATAGTGATATTAGGGTTTTCACCAAAACCGTTGGATTGGATTGTTGCCAATCATTGGATCAGCTCCATCTCCTAGGTGTACACGTGTCATGCCGGGGTTGGTCCGCCTATGTAAGGACACTGCAGCATCTGACATCCGATAAGTAGTTTTCCTTATAAAGGAAAGTCAACCTGCACGCCTTTTGTTGTTATTACTAGTTGCATGATTGCACGTGTAACAAGGTACTGCAGCAGGTCTGACATTATCCCAAATTAGCTAATTAACCAAGCTTGTTGAGGAAGCTTAACAGAAGAGACGATCTGGAGCTGTACGTCCAGTTGGGTCGTCTCCTTGAGGTATGACTCGACGAGAGAGAGTTAGCCGTTCAATGACGACGCTCACTCTTGGATGAATGTCGGTTGGCGCCGAGGGAAAGCTCGTCGTTAGATGGGCCTAGCTCCTTGTCGACGATCTCTTCTTGGTGTATCGACGGGCTAGAAGTTAACCCTTCCCTTAATAGTACAATGGCTCGTCGCTTGGATGGGCTTGGTTGCTCAGTGGCGACGACTGCCAACCAGTGTTGGACGGGCCATGACCCAAGGCTTTGATCTGATCCTTTGTGGTTGGTCCTTTGATGGGCCTACTGGGCCCCCAGGCTCGTAGTAAACATTGGGCTCGACCCATTACAGATTATTCCGTTCAATTTTTATCCTAACTTTTGTATAAAATATTACTATATAGATTAGAAATAAAAAAAAATATTAACATAAATACTTCTTACCACAGATAATGAGTTGCACCGAGCTGAGTGAGTGACTGCACCGTGGATACTCCGACTGCTTCTCATTTTGTCTCATGCACATGCACCACGCGTAAACTAGGTCGGGGACGTCTCCGACGTTACCCTTCCGACGTGAGAATCAGTGCAAGATCTTGTAAAACAAAGAGAGTATCAATGAAAACTGGTAAGAAATGACTGCAGAAATATATTTAAAAACTTACCACATCCTACTTTTTATGTTGTTTATTTACTCCTTTAGGTCATGTGCAAGTCACATGCTCTTGGACACTTGTCGATCATCCATTAGGTATGCATGGGCACCCTATCAACAAGTAAGTGGAGACGCTAACTTTTTACCTGCATATAACTTATCATCACAATAGATTTTGTGGTCCCCAAACATAACGACTTTAACAACTTCTATATTGTAGCTTCTAATCCATATGTTGCCTACCGGTAGCGATCACGATAAGGCGACAACCCGTGGTTGTTGCTGATATGTACATATTGATGCGGGATGTCTGCCTTGAGATTATATCATTTTCGTACAGTGATGGGTTCTAATGGGTTTCTCGTCGGGACTCGTTTCCCGCCAAAACACTTAAAGAAGTCGTCGATCACCCTTATCTAACTTGGGCCCGTTATCATGACCTTCAATCCATAATTATCGTATTGGGTCTCCTATTATCAGGCTGGGCCCAAATCTCTTTTTCTCGATCACATCAAGTCCCATATTAATTTAGATTAAAATTTTGGTATAATAAGTAAAAATAATAATATAATAAAAGGAGAGAGAATATTTGAAGTAGTTGTTGTGAGTATTAAAAATTAAAAAAGAAATAGAATTGGTAGGAGAAATAGTAGGTACAAGATTGTTTTTGTAAGTATAATAAATGGGTCTTATTAAATATAAAATTATAAAAACTTTGTCATTTTGAATAGTTTACACTCAATTGGGATAGACGAAAAGGAAATAATTCTACACTTACGTGTAATGGATAGAGTATAATATTAAGGTGTTGTGAATATTGATAATAGGGTAGGAAAGAGAAAGTGAGATAGAAAATAGTAAGTATATAGTTATTGTGAATAGAATAACTGAACTCTATTATTTAAAAAGTACTCAGTATTAAAAATTTGTAATTTTATGTTTTGCAACTTTAATTGAGACACACAAAATGAAAATGTTTACAGTTTCAAATGAGACGAAGGAGTATATCTTCCGTCTTCTAAATATTTTATTATATCCATCAATATAATAAATTTATTATTTATTATTTATTTATTTATCTTTTATTTCATGTAACAATTATAGGAGCTTATAATTTGAACCACAGCAAAAGAAATAAATCCTATATTATCAACCACAAAATGTGCCACAATGATAAACATGAATTTGAGGTCAGTTTAATTTAACTGTATAAAAGAAAAGTCTAAAGTCTCATTTATTAAAATCGTGTAGAAATTTTTGGCCGTCACCTTAGCGGTTGATCCGCCGTCTAGTGGTGGAGCTAAAAGTTTACATAAATTTTGTACCAAAAATAAAATAAAATTTATACATTGTGAAAGGAATTACTTGATATTTTTTGCCATAAGAAAGTATTTGGATGAGTCAAATATATTATATTTTATTAGAATTTCTTTAAGATTGTTCTATTTTTTCATTTTCTAAATAAATAAATGCCCAAATTTCTAAATAAAATAATTCCAAAATGAATAATTTCCAAGAACTTACTAAATTATTTCTCATGCTATGCTAGAACAAGTTGTAATTTACACTTAGATTTAAAATGTAAAATGGTTATATTATTAAGGGTACTAAACATGTTTAATGCTAACCTTTTGTAAAAGATTCCTCATCTAAAATTTAAAAGTATAAGCATGTGTCTGCTGTAATGATATATTATGATAGTCAATCAGCAATAGAAAGAGCACAGAACAGTATGTACAATACTAAGCCTAGACATATTTGTAGCGATGCGATTTTTAATGAACACAGAGTCGCCACTTATCATTTATTTAGGAAAACAATAAAAAAAATTTTTTTGATAATTTTAAGAGATTCAAGGGTTCGGGGGTTAAGTTATGGAATGGGAAGGTCGAGGAGCACCCATTCCACCCAATCCAAAGATCGATCTTGCCAATTGAGTATTATCAATCAAATCAATTAAATAAGAACAAGAAAATCCTAATTAATTTCTTAATTAGGAATGTCGAGTTGTATGTTTCGAGGCCGCCTCCATTGATTGAAGGGAATCTAGACTAACATTTTTTATGGGATTACACTACTCTAAAAACAAACTTAATAAAAATATCAGACAAAATTAAAATTAAAACTTAATATTATAATACATGACGAAAATAAAATCACAATACATGAAATGAAATCAAATGACATGAAAAAAGAAAATTTTTGGTGAACTTATTTTTTATTTAAAATAAAAAGTAAATATATTTATAGTTGTATTAAAACTATATTTTAAAAAATTGAAAAAAAAACAACTTCCAATTAATTAATGCCACGTGGCTATATGAAACAAATGTTGACGCACGACCCGGTTCGATTGACCGACTTGGTGGTCGCTTTTGAGAATTTTGAGGGTTGGAACCAAGAATTTCCTTTTGCTTTTTTTCTTTTCTCTATTTTTGACTTCAAGTCCCCCAACCCAACCCCAAATTCACTCCAAATTCACTGATGGCTCTAGTCGTATACTTTCTTCCTCCCGCTTGAAATCGTACAGTTACTGTTTGCGTGAAGATTAAAGAAAGAGATTGAGTGGAGAGAATAGTAAATTATAATGGTGTTGTGAGTATTAAAATAATGTAGGAAAGAGAATGAGTAGAGGGAATAGTAAAAATTATTTGCCATTTTAGAAAGTGTGCAATTTGTATTAGAACGCCCAATGAGAAAAGTGTGCAATTTATAGTGGGACGAAGGAAGTAACTATTAGTCTCTTCGAAAAACAATACTCCTTTCTCCTTTCGTGCTATTTGAAATTGAAAAATAACTATTGTATATGCAAATTAAGAAATAGTATCACATTAATTTAGATTAAAATTTTGGTATAATAAGTAAAAATCTATACTATAGTATATTAAAGTAGGCGAAAACGAACATGGGTGTGACACCTCATCAAAAAATGGGAGTATCTTTCATTCTAGGAAGCCACATCATCCTAACTATTGATGTGCCAAGGTTTTTCAAATTCGGCTATTAGTTGAGTATATTAGACAATAATATGAGGTATGATATTAGGTACTTTATATATAAGTATATAATAGAAGTATAAATATTAGGTATGGTATTAGGTACTCTTATATAGGAGTATATAATAGGTACTCTTATATAGGAGTATATAATAGAATTATAGATATTAGGTATAGTATTAGGTACTCTTATATATGAGTATATAATAGAAGTATAGACTAAGGTATGTGAATAGGTATAAGTAGTCTTAAACATATACTCTTATATATATAATAGAAGTATAGACTAGGTAGACTATGCATTTAAAAACGCTAATAAATTGATACATTATCAACTTTTCGGTTTTTTATGTATTGATTATCCTAATTCAACTTTTCATATATAAAAATGCATTATTTTATTTTCGGAATACATATGATTTTGCTTGGAAATATGATAATAATTAAAGAAATTTATTTTAGTAATCCAAAAGGCAAAAATATGTTTAATGTTTTTATTTAAAAACACTAATAAATTTATACATTATCAACTTTTCGCCTTCTTATGTATTGATTATCCTAATTCAACTTTTCCTATACAAAAATGCATTATTTTATTTTCGAAATACATAGTTTTGCTTGAAAATATGATAATAATTAAAGAAATTTATTTTAGTAATCCAAAAGGCAAGTCCCATTGAATCTCTTGGAGGAAGATCAGTAGGTGAGGAGTGAGGCAATTTGTTGCCCATTCCATGACTTTCACGTAAATGACTTATGATATATCATGTTCATCAAACCATCACTTGGAGTTATTTTCCTCCATATCCATATCTTTTTTTCTCTCATTTTCTTCATCATTGCCGCCACCATTTGCCAAAATTTTATGTTACCACGACATGCCAAGGTTAGTAAAAGACCCATATTAGGTGTTCTTTTGTATTGTTTTTTTTTTTATGTATAATATTTTTTTTTTATTTGTGATTTTGATCTCATGATTTTATGTGAAATTGGTTTTGAGTGATCTCTTGCTTATGATTTTCAAGATTATTTTTTATTGATTTTAACTTATTGTTTATGTGATTTTTAGATTACTAATTTGTTTTTTACTCTTTAAATAGCATTTTATTTCAAATTTTGAACAATATAGAACTTGATTTACTTAAGAACTCATTTTTGTTTTCTTTGAAATTTATCTTTTTCTTTTGATTTTCATTTTCCTAATATTTTTTCTTTTGAGCCAAAATACATCTTAACTCAAATAGAAACTCTATTTGAAATTCTTTACATTTCTTTCGTCTTTTTATTAGATTTTTTTTTCATATTTCTTTTTAATTGTTTTATTTTTTTCATTGGTTTTAGATTTTGTGTACATTTTTAGTAAGTTTTTATATTTATTTTGAATTTATAATTGCTCTTTTCCATTTTTTTGCAGTTTTGTGAAGAACTACTGTTTTTTTTTTCACTTATTTTTGTATATTTAAAAGTAAGTTTTCATATATTTTGTATTCTATTTGTTGGTTTTGCTTATTTTGGTTACAATTTTGAATAACTATATTTATTTCTTTGGTTTTAATTTTAATTTTACTATATTTGAATATATATTTTCTTTTATTTATAATTTTGTTTTAATTTTAATTAAATTTTTATATTTATCTTGATTCTATTTGTTGGCTCTATCTATTTTCATTAAGATTAGTTAAATTAATTTATTTTTCTTTTTTGTTTTTTATTGAAATTTTGTGTAGATCTATAATTTCTTTCTTTTTGTTTAGTCATTCATTTAACGTTTTTTTATTTAATAGAAATTTTTCATATATATTTTTATTCTATTTATTGGGTTTATTTATTTTGATTATAAATTGTTAAGAGCTTTAATTTTTTATTAGATTTTAATTTTCTTTTTGTTATTTCCTTAACAAGATTTTTCACAATTTTTCATATTTTTTGTGTCTTTATCTATTTTTATATCAATTTATGAAAAATGTATTTTTCTTTAGTTTTCCTTTCTTAAATTAGTAATATTTATATTTATTTTTCATGACGAAATGTTTATTTTTTAATTTCTTTTAGTTTTTGTATTGTTAGAAAGTCTTTGTATTTGTTTTAATTTTATTTATTGTTTTTTTTATTTTATTGCGATTTGTGAAAAACTATACTTTTTAGTTTCTATAACTTTTTTGTTATTTACTTAGTTTATTTATTTAATTATAAGTGTTCATATTTGTTTTGATATAATTGTTCGTTTTACTTGATTATGATTTGTGATTTAGTTTTTCTTTTTGTTTGTTTGTTTTTATTGTTATTTCTTTTAGTTTTCTTTAGATGACTACTCAATAAATTTAATATTTGTTTTGATATAATTGTTCCTTTTACTTATTTAATTTTAAGTGTTCATATTTGTTTATTTATTTAATTGTATGTTTTTATAGTTGTTTTTTATCTATCTATTTTTATGAAATTTTGAAGGAAATAAATTATCTTTTTTCTTTTTTGTAAGTGTTCATAGTTGTTTTTTATCTATCTATTTTCTTTTTTGTTTGAAGAAAATAATAATTTTTAGTAACTCGGAGTTATTGAACCCGTACGTAGCACGGGCTTTTTACTAGTAATAATATAATAAGAGGAGAGAGAATATGTGAATGAGTTGTTGTGGGTGATGATGTCCAAACGGGTAGTCCGGCCCGGCCCGGCCCGTCAACCACGGGTTAAACGGATAAACGGGCTTTATCCGGCCCGTCCGTGAGGAGAAACGGGCTAAAGCCCGGCCCGGCCCGTCGGTTTCATGGGGGTAAGGCCCGCCCGTTTTGCCCGAATCCAAGGATCCACGGGCTAAACGGGTTTCACCTTTTTTTTTTTTTACAAAAGCTGAAAGGGGTTGGGGGGAATCAAACCTGGGTTAAATGGGGTTATTGGGTGCCACTTTACCACTTGGACAGGATATTATTGGTGTTAATTATCCAAACTTTAAATATATAGTATAAAAATAAAAAAACGGGCCAAACGGAAAATGGGCAAACGGGCTTTGGAAGCCCGCGGGCTTGGCCCGCCCGTCGACCCAATATTCAAGTCGGGCCTGTACCGTGATGAAGGCGGGCCGGACACGGGCTTGGTCCACGGGCGGCGGGCTTCGGGCCTAACGGGCTGCGGGCCTCTTTTTTGTCCACGGGCTTTAGCCCGAAATGGCCTTCATCAGTTGTGGGTATGAAAAATAAAATAAGAAATATAATTGGTAGGAGAAATAGTAAGTAATAGATTGTTTTTGTGAGCAAGTAATAGATTGTTTTTGTGATAATGACAAACGGTTGAGATAAAGTCAGATCTGACACTGAGACATTCCTGCATCATCAGATTGGAACCAAATCTGATGATGCAGGAATGCGTTCGGGATCAGCTTTGGGTCCAGCTAATGATCAAGGCTGACTTTGGATCTGCACAACACAAGAAAATAACCGTGAACTGCGTCGGGACTCTTCCGGCAAGGCCCTCCGGCGTGAAAATCAGCGTATGGACTGGAGAAAGGTGATAATATGGAAATGGTGGGTGTGTGTATATGTGAATACGTAAACTTGCATTACCTTAGTCCATGATTCTGCTCTCATATTTATAGTGGGTGAAATGGTATTAGGGTTTGCATTTGAACCGTCGGATTGGGTAGTGGCCAACCGTTGGATCAGCTTTGTTCCCTAGGCATACACGTGGCATGTTGGGATTGCTCCGCCTAAGTAAGGACACTGCTGTGTCTGACACGGATAAGTGGTTTGCCTTATAAAGGAAAGTCAACCTGTACACCTTTTGGCGCTACTACTGGTTCCGTGATTGCACGCGCAGAATGTCTCAGTGTCAGGTCTGACTTTATCCCAAAATAGCTAATTAATCAAGCTTATTGAGGAAGTTAAATGAAGGGACGACCTGGAGCTGTATGTCCAGAAGGGTCGTCGCCTTACCAGGAATCGACGAGCGAGTGGACGAGTGAGTTACCTCGTTCTCCAGATGAGTTGGGTCGCTCAATGGCGACGATGTACTTCTTCGTTACGACGGGCTCTGACCCATATGGTGGGAAGGCTCGTCATTGGATGGGCTTGGTCGCTCATTGGCGACGACCGCCATCTATTGTTCGACGGGCCGTGGCCCAAACCTTAGTGGGCTTCATTGGTCTTGATCCTTTAGTGGGCTCGTAGGGCCCATGTCTCGTAGGGATATACTGGGCCTGGCCCATCACGAAATATCCTGTTCAGTGGCCCCCAACTCATGGGTCGTCTTGACGGGCCAGGAGTTAGCATTTTTTCTTAGGGTTATCCGTACGACCGTCAATTTGAAATTTGAATTGAGGTGACGTCAGCGTTGATGACGTGGATGGCCAGGATTCCTTCATTACATGACACGCGTCCCATGATGGGACATTCTCCTCGGAAATCACAGTGGGTATTTAATGCTCCCCATCATTACGCCGTTTGAGTTTCCTAGGCATAAACCCTTCATCTTCTCTGAGTATAAAAACTTCCCCCTCCTCCATTTCGAACTTTCCGCACACAAAACCCTTGAGAGCATTCAGCAAGGAGAGAGATTTCGGCAACCAGCAAGAAGAACTCCGGCAATACCAAATTCTTTTCCGGCGATTTGCACGGTTCTGGCTTCTCCGTTCGTACGACGATTGGGAGCTTGGATAAGAGATTTCTTCGATCTCCCACCGAAAAACTCCTCTGCGCTTCCTTCACCAGGTAATTCCTTTGATTGTTCTTCGTTTTCTGGATTTTTCTTGGGGTTTAGAAACTTGAATAATGGCGCCTAGAACAGTTAGTTTTGAGAGGGGAGTTAAATTTGGTTTTGGGCTCAATCAAAGGGTATACAAATGTGCTAGGGGCATTTGGAGGGAGATCCCTTTGGTTGAATGTTCCTCAATCTTGATAAAATTTGACTTTGAAAATGAGAGGTTGGGGTTCCCCACTGATGAGATTCTTGGGGAATTTGCAGAGGATGACCCAAGGGTAACACCCTTTAGATCTATGAACGACCTCCCCAACCACATCCATACTCACTATTCCTTGTCACGTCGTGATTCACTTAGGAATTTGGTTTCAGGGGAATCTAGGTTGCCCTTAGGTAGATCGTCGCCCAAGGATGTTAGGACTGATTCCCTTGCTCTTTCCACTTGTTTTGTAGCGATGGATCACGACGACCATACCAACCAACCAATCCAAGACGTCAACGAGGCTAGCACAAGTGCCAGGGGTCCTCGGATAGTTAATGCTTTCCATACGAGCGTACGGACAGGGCGCTATGAACGAGGCTTTGGAGCCGGGGCAGAAGGGAGATGGGCATACCCAAAATCGTAACCAGGAGGAAAGATGTAGGGACCCAAATGATTGATGCCCTACGAGGTTCATACAGGGTCCAAGCCTCCACTTACAGATTGGAATATCTCAGCCAGGCTGAGTATGAGCCCCGTCGTCAATCCCTTCTGACTAGCAAGGAAAAAGTAGCCTTTTTTTACAAACACTTCGAGCTTGGATTGAGGTTACCCCTTGATCCTTTCATTAATGAGTTTTTGGAGGACTCATCTTGCGTGCCAATGGAATTAACTGCCAACGCCGTCAGGATCTTGTCTTTGTTCATCGTCGTCTGCAGATTTCTGGGGTACGAGCCTTGCAACAAGGTCTTCCGTCAATACTATAAGACGACCCGATCCACAACTCGTGGGAAATCCGTGGTTAGTGTTGCTGCACATAGGAATGGACGGGGTTTGTTTCTGGATACTCAAAACAAGGTCTATGGTTAGGAAAACCACATGATCGTTGTTGAAAGTAGAGTAGGTTGGCAGTTCCCTTTTCCACAGACTCAGATGATGGTTACCGACGAGCACGTGTGGCCGGCGCCGTGGGCCGACGAGCTCAAGGGAAAGATTGATGCTCTGTTAGATCTCGAATGGGTCTCGTACAAAGACATAGAGGCTTCTCAGTGGAAATACATCAGGGCCGGCATGATGTCCAAATTTCCGCCGATAGTGGCCTGATCCCTTGGTAAAAATTGATCTTGACGCTCGTTATTCTGTCTTGGTCGTTCACGACGACTGTGTTTGGGAGGAGAATTGTATAAATTGCATGGGAGCACATGCTAGGCATCCAGATGAGCGTTGTGCTAATCTTGAGATGATTGGGGGTTGAGCTCTTAGAACTTGTCTTTCTATTCTGATAGTTTGTCTTTTTGTCTCGTCGTAAAGGACTTAACCTTTTTGTTTTTGTTCGACAGTTCCTACTCAGGCTGACGCCGACAGGATTGAAGCAAAAATCATGAGTGGGGCAGTCATAGCCAACGACCGAAGCAAATCCAGGAGGAACCCGAGCAGAATCTAACGCCGTGAATGATCGTCAAGAAAAAACGATGACTAGAAACGACCAGCTCCCCAAGGAGGCCTCTGGCACCATCCCTTTGATTGAGAGGGAGCCCGTATCTGATGGTTTGAATACTGGGGGGTCGTCAAGTGTTGGTTGACGAGCTAGAGAAAACTACGGGTGCTGGGGCCGAAGTTGCTGAGACAAGTGTTGATGCTGACAAACAGATGGTCGTCGCTGATCATGGGGACGGCCGTAACTCGACGAGCTAGAGACGTGGGTCTTGTACAGAGGTTGAAGGAAGCCAAGCTATCCCCTGAGACTTATCTGGCTTGTCTCGGGATGACCCAGACCGAGGTAATATCATTTCTAAATTTTTGCAAGTCTCCCATCATCTTGTACTTGTATTAATAATTTGGTTTATGCAGCTGTCGTCGATGATGGAGGCTATGACCTCTGATTATAGAGATTGCATTGAGGCGGAGCACCGGGGGAGTGAGCAACTTGTTCAGTCTGTTGGGGCCAAGGAGACCGCGGAGCAAAAGCTCAAGGAAGCCGAGACGAACGTCGTCGAGCTGACTGCTGCCTACGAGTCTTTAATGGCTCAGAAAGACGAGGCTCTGAAGGAGGTTGGCCTTCTGAAAAATGATAAAGCCAAGCTGACGTCGGATGCAACGATCTTGACCACCGATCTTCGGGCCGCCGAGGCTAAACTTGATAAAATGAGAATCGACTTCGACGCTGTTTATGCTCAGATTGAGGGAATGAAGGCCAGCCACGCAGCTGCTCTGGATCAGGCTAAGCTGGATGTTGTCAAGGAGTTTAAGGAGGGAAATGAATGCCTCTTGATGATCACAGAAAAAGCTAGGGGCTTCTTCAAGGACGGGGCTAAGCATCTGGCTAGGCGGATCCTTGTGGATCCAGAGACGAAGGATTTATTATCTACGAGGAAGTTGGCCGATCTTTGCGCTGAGGAGTCATATGATCAGGAGGCTCGTTCGGTCCATCCTCTCGTTCCTTATAACGACAACGACCTACTTATCATCAAGGAAGACGACGAGAAGGATGGGAAGGAGGAGTGGCCAGTCTCAGCCGTAGATCCAAGAAACTTTGATGCTTACTATGCCCACTCCGTCGAAGACGGTCCTGATCCTGACGTGGCTCCCACCAATGCCGGTGGTCCCCAGTAATCATTTATAATTTGTAACTTGCAAACAATGTTCTCAACTTGGTTTTATGGTTTTCAACATTGCTTCAAACAATTTTATGTTTTGTAAAATGTAAGTGGCCCGTTTCCTCGTTGTTTAGAGGGGGTCGTACAATATTTTGTCTAATTTATGTTGGTTACTTTATGCTTGTTAATCTGTATGTTAACGTAGATGGCATGTGATAATAACTTAGTGAATGAGTAAGTTTGAGGACAAGTTTGTTTGGTCGTCGTAAGTGATGACCAGAACATAGTTCGTCTTAATACGACTGACCCTTGTTCATGCTTGTGCTTTTTAACTTCTCGATGGCTCGTAGGAATAGTACGAAGGTCCATAGGTATTTGCTCGTAGGCAAGATTCTTTGGACGAGTCGTCTTATTCCGTTATAGCTATCGACGAAGTCTGGCTTCGTCTAACCTTTATACTTGGCTAAAGTAAATGTGGGTCGAAGTCTGGCTTCGATTGATCTGTATACTTGATCAAAGTGAGTGTAACGGTCATAGTCCGGCTTCGACCGATCTAGATATCTTGAGTTTGTAGTGTATGAAGTCAACAAAACGACGAATTTCCATTGATAACTTTTGATCAGCCACGATCTTACATTGATGACTCCTGATCGCTACTGGGATTCATAGATATCCCTTACAAAACTTCTAAAAAACTTTGAAAACTTCTTAAAGAGTTACATAAAGAACCACAAAGTATGGTGCTCTGAGGGCGCTGGGGTTTGACGAAGATCTCAGAAGTGATATTTTGTGAGGTGGTTAGCATGCCATGGGTGTTTGAGTTTTTCACCATTGGGTTTGGCAAGTCTGTATGTTCCTTCTCTGACCACGTCGGTGACTATGTATGGCCCCTCCCAATTGGGGGAGAGCTTGTTCTGACGGGCTTTGAGGCCCGTTGCTTCAATTTTCCTCAAAACATAATCTCCGACCTTGAAACTCCTTTTCTTTATCTTCTTGTCATGGTACGCCTTGGTCCTCTTTTTGTAATTAGCCATCCTCAATTGAGCGTCTAGTCATCGCTCGTCTAAGAGGTCAAGGTCGACCTGTCTGTTGTGGATGTTTCTTTCAACGTCGTAGAATGCCACCCGATCGGTAGGAAGCTGAAGCTCGGCGGGAGCCGTAGGCCAAAGCAAAAGGGGTTTCCCCTGTAGGCCCCCGGGTGGTTGTCCGGACTGCCCAAAGAGCCGACGGGAGTTCGTCCAACCACCTCCCATCACGACCCTCAAGATTTTTGCACAAGGCAGACAAGACGAGCTTATTTGCCGCCTCAGCTTGCCCGTTTCCATGAGGATAGGCAACGGATGACTTTGAATGCTTCACTCCCATTCTATTCAACTCTTGCTCGAACTTTTTTGAAAATTGTAGGCCGTTGTCAGAAACAATCACCCTTGGAATCCCAAAACAGCACCATATTGAATCATGGATAAAGCTCAAGGTATTATTTTCTGTGATCTTGTTCAGGGCTTTGGCTTCAACCCACTTCGAGAAATAATCCACTGCCACTATCACATATTTCACTCCTCCCTTGGCCTGTAGGAAAGGCCCAATCAAGTCAACACCCCACATGTCAAATGGCCAAGCTACCATAACTGGGGTCTGTTCCGTCGTTGGAAGCTTTGGGAGGTCGGCGAACCGTTGGCAAGTATCACATTTCTTCACGAATTGCTTCGCATCCTCTCGTAGATGAGGCCAGTAATATCCCATTGGTGATCAACTTATCTGCCAATGTACGGGCCTCAGGATGGCCCCCATACTCTCCTTGGTGTACCTCAAAAAGTAGGTTGACGACTCTGTCAGGGTGGACACATTTCAGCAGCAGTCTTCTGATGGATCGTCTGTACAGCTCGCCCTCTTCGATCGAAAAACGGGCGGCTTTCCTCTTGATTTGTCGTGCCAACACTTCATCAGATGGTAGCTCGTCTTTTTCAATAAAAGCTTTCAGATCGTCAATTCAACACCTTGGACCGTCTCCAGCGCACATAATCTTCACTCTCTCGTAAGCTGGCTGTTCGAGGTAGGCCAGATGGTGGCCATGCTCGTCCTCTGGCAGTTTATCTGTGGCCAGCTTTGAAAGTAGGTCGGCGTGTTCATTGTCCTCCCTTGCAATTTGCTGGATGGCCCAAAACTCTAAACCTTGTATTAACTCGCCGACCAACGAGTGATATTTCTGCAAGATGGAATCAACGACCTGGTAATCTCCTCGGACTTGGTTGACAATCAGTTGTGAATCACAATAAGCCGCAATCTTCGTTGCCCCGAAGCACTTACCATATTCAATAGCTGCAACAAGTGCCTCATATTCCGCTTGATTATTTGATGCCTGGAACTTGAATCTCAAAACCTCTTCAAAAATAGTACCACTCTCTGGCTCAACTAGTACGATTCCAGCTCCACTCAGATCTCTCGTCGTTGATCCATCTGAGAAAATCTTCCAGCATCCAATGTGCAAAACCAACTCTTACGGTTTGTCGTCGACTTGCTTGCCCTTGCTCATTTTTTGAGGTGGCCTTTGTTGTTCGTCATCTGAACAGAACGTCGTCTCAATTAAAAAATCAGCCAAGGCTTGGGCTTGCAAGGTCTTCCGGGCTCTTTATTGGATGTAAAACTCGGTCAATTCAATACTCCAATTAAGGAGACGACCAGAGCTTTCAGGACGATGTAAGATTTTACGCAGCGGGGCATCTGTATAAACGACAATAGGATGGGCCGAGAAATAAGCTCGTAGCTTTCGTGCTGCAATGACGAGAGCATAAGCTATTTTCTCAGCGTTGAAGTAACGAGTTTCCACATTAGATAAAGCTTTACTTACATAATACACTGGCCTCTGTATCCCATCCTCCTCCCTAACCATTACGGCGGCGACGGCTTTGTCACTCGCCGAGAGGTATACGTATAAGTCTTCCCCTGCAACGGGCCGCCGAGGAGTGCGGGGAGCCAAGGTATTCTTTAAGCTGATTGAACGACTTAGAACATTCCTCTGTCCATTCAAAAATTTTAGCACCAAGGAGAGCCTTGAAAAAAGGGAGTGATCTCTCGGCCGACTTTGAAATGAAACGACCTAAAGCCGCCACTCGTCCATTTAGCCTCTGGACCTCCTTAATGTTCGTAGGCTCGGTCATATCAATCAAAGCTTTAATCTTTTCGGGGTTAGCCTCAATTCCCCTTTGGGAGAGCATGAATCCCAAGAATTTGCCTGCTGCGACTCCAAAAACACACTTGGCCGGGTTGAGCACCATGTTGTTTGCTCGTAGATTAGAGAAGGTATGCTAAAGGTCGTCTGCGTGCTTCCTCTTCTTGGACTTGACGACCATGTCGTCTATGTACGCTTCTAAGTTGTCACCGAGCTGTCCCTTGAAAACCTTGTTGATCATACGCTGGTAAGTTGCCCCAGCATTTTTTAGCCCAAAGGGCATCTTTATGTCGCAATAGGTTCCCCCTACAGCCTGGAAGGCCGTCTTCGGAATGTCTTCCTCGTCCATCTTAATTTGATGATAGCCGGAATAAGCATCCAGGAAGCTAAGCGTCGTATGTCCAGCAACTGAATCGACGAGCTTGTCAATTCTGGGTAGGGGTAACTGTCCTTGGGGCATGCTAAATTAGATCGGTGAAGTCAACACATAACCTCCAATTTCCATTGGGCTTTTTCACTAGAACCACATTTGCCAACCACGTCGTGAACCCAGCATCCACGATTATCCCGGCACTCAACAGCTTCTCAATTTCTTGTTTTATTGCAACCTCCTTCTCAGTTGAAAAAATCCTTAGCCTCTGTTCTTTAAACTTCATTGTAGGGTTTACTCCGAGCCTATGGACGGCCACATCCTCTCTGATGCCCTTTATGTCCTCCACCCTCCATGCGAAGACGTCGAGGTTTTGTTTGAGTAGGGAGATTATCTCTTCCCTCTCCTCAGTAGATAACTGAGACCCCATTTTAATCTTCTGTTCAGGGTAGCTTGGGTTGATGACTAGCTCAATTAGCTCGTCGGCAGGATTCATTTCAGGAGCGTCGTCTCGAAAATCCATGGACTCGATCACTATTTCTTTAATCTTTTTCCTTGCTTCGGGGGTGAGATCTGGAACCTCGTCTTCAATTAGCTTGTCTAGCTCGGCCCCCGATTCATGGGTGACCAAAAGTTGTGGAGCCGCAGCTTGGTCGGCCATGAATTTTTCAACAAAGGCTTCTGTGTCGTCCACATACTTGATTGTGGAAATATTGGAGTAGGAGGTCGACGTATGCTTGATTGACTTGGAAAGCTTCACAATCTGGTCAGGGTCGTCTATTTCGAAAGCGTCCGTTTTGACTTCAAAGACATGCTCCAGGAATTCTGGGGCCGTCCCCAATACACAACCAATTCCTGAGCGTGTAGGAAATTTGATTCTTTGATGATGGACTGAAGCGACGATCCCTAAAGCTGCTTGGCCAGGTTGGCCAAGAATCGCATGGTAGTCACTGACAACATCAATCACAACAAAAGTGACGGTCTGGATGGTTCTCAAGGGGTGGTCTTCGATGTCGACGGGCAGATCAATTTGTCCCTTGGCGTCTACCCTATGATTGGTGAATCCTTCTAGACGACCTAAGTAGGGACTTAGGCGACTATCAGGTAGACCCATCTTCTGATAGACGTTGTAGAACAAGATATCTTTGGCAGCCCCGGTGTCGATCAATATCCGCCTTGACTCACAATTGTCAATGAAACCAGGGACGATCAGTGTTTGTTGACGAGCCAAAGGATTGGCTGATAACTCGTAGGGGTAGAAACTTATCACGTCATTCGGAATCTCAGATTTTTGGGGGACATGGGGGCTTTTTTCAGGTGGTAAATGGCACTCTTGATTTGATTCTTGCTCGTCTCCTCGGAGATCACTAGGACCATCCTTGGTTGTCTTTCGGGATGGTCGTTGTTAGCAGCTCGAGTGTTGGCTGCTTGACGATCCCTCCTTACATATTGTTCAAGATGGTCGTCATCAATCCACCTTTGAATTATTTTCTTCAGACTGAAACATTCTTCCGTGTTGTAACGAATTCTAACCCTAGGCACTAATTTAGCATTCCATTATATGCATTTCATATTATTTGTTGACCTTAGGTGCTCATATTATGTCTTTTATTTTTATGAAGAGTTAGGATGGTTGTGAAATAACTTTAAAGCCTTAGGATTTAATTGGAAATAAGATAAAGTATTTTGAAGAAAGTATAATAATTGAAAATAAATGAAATATTATAATTGGTCAAGGTGTGTTGTGTAAGGATTTAGAAATTGAGGTGTTAGATGCATTTTCTTTAACTTGGGGGACTTAAGTGGGCTAGGTGGGAAGATGTCCCTTTAAGTTAGTCAAAGGGAGGCCATACTTCTTCCTTTTCACCATTCCCTTCTTTAACCTCCCCATCCCCCATCATCTTCTTCATTCTTCTCATTTTTCCCCCATGGAAACTCCTCCCCTAAGATTTCCCTTCCAAAAATTATAGCAAATTCAATTCTCTTCCATTTTATGATCCGATTGTACTTTCTTGTTCGTAGCGGCGAGGAGCGCATCAAGCCCGTAAAATAGTGATTTCATCTTGTGTGGTTAAGGTAAGTTATTATGAATTCCTTCTAAGAATTGCTCACTTTATGTGTTATTGAATATCTTGTTGAAAGAAAAGGATTTTTGGTATTTTGAATAATGTTATTTGAGTTGAAATGGGTTAGTCAAGGTTAAATTAATTTTTGGTTGTAAAATGGTGATCTAAGATTGAAAGAAGAATGGTATAGAGTAATTGTGAATGTTAATGGTTTAAGAGGAAGTATTGAATTTGGGGTTTAGCCAATTTATTAGAATTGGAAAGTGAAGAAAATGGTTAGTAATGTGTTATGGTGTTAATGTTTATAGGAAATGGTTGCATGTTAAAATGAAATAAAGTTTTGGTACTAAAAGGTTTTGGTTAGTGTTGGGATGTATTGGATAGAAGTAGAATGGTTGTTCTAAGTGGTATAATGGTTTTGGGATGTTATTGATACAAATGGAAATTGTCAAAGAGTAAGAGGAAATGGTTCAAGTTGAAGTAGGAATACTAGTTCATGAAATGTTTGGTTTTGTTATTGTATTTTTATCATTGTTGTTTGATAATTTAGAGCACTTTCTTGGGTTGAGAAATGGAGTAATGACCTAGAGTAAAGTTGTTGTTCATGGAAGTGATAAAGAGTGTAAGAAAATGGGTTGAGTTAGATTAAGAATGTAAACTTGAAATGTGGGGGGTGAAATGAGTAGGAAATCAAATTGTAAGTAGTCTAGGTTTATACTACTTTGGTTTAAATGCTTTAGTATGAGTTTTGGTAAAGTTAGCAACCCCTTTTTATGCCTTTGTTCGCACATACCAGGTGCACGCCCACTGAGACCGGGTGCGCGCCCGCTTTCATTCTGGTCACTTCCCGGTGCGCGCCCACTAGGACCCGGTGCGCGCCCACTAGGAACGGATGCGCGCCCGCTCTGATTTTCAGCATTGATCCATTTTTCTTGCGTAATTTTCTTTAGGTCCTCCAGCAAATTAAACCCTCTTTAACTATAATTGTAGTAGAACATTTTAGCTATACAATGGTATCTTCTTTGGTCAAAATAGAATTGTGGAAGTAGTTTAAATATTGTCTGGAAAATGGTTGATAAGCTTGATTTGTAACTTCACCAAAGTGGTTCAAACTTGGGAAATAGATCTTGGACTTTTATAAAGGTTATTCAAGGATGTGTAATAACTACGTAGGAATGGTTTAGGGTACATGGTGACATTATTTGCTCCCATATCCTTGGTGGTTAGTTTGAATAGTGTTAAAGCTATAGGTTACACTATTGCGTTAGTTAGAAATGTATATGTATCACATTGTGGCATTGTTATCCCAATTGTGGAATTATTGATTTTGTGGGTACCTTGATATCCCAAGTGTGGATTATTTGGCTTATTGTTATATTGTATCCCAAGTGTGGATTATCTAGCATATTGTTATATTGTATCCCAAGTATGGATTATTTTGTTATATTGTTACCTTACTTGAATTCATATTCATTGATGGTATTATGCATAGTGTATTAAATTGATGTTGCACTATAATATTGATTTAACATGAGTATACATTACCATGTTGTTATATTCTTATCCCTTTGGTGGATTTTATTTCAAGTATCTAATATGTGCTTGAACGTGTTTATATTATATGTGATTCGGGGGTATAATGGAATTCAATCAATTATGGATTTGTTCTATAAGTGATTGAAGGTTCATCATACCTGTGACCGTCCCCTCTCTGGCCACAGAGTGGGAGTGCTAGCTTCTGCATTGAGCCAAAAGTCTTACAGTCAGCTGCGATTTTATGGAGTTAAGTGGAATGCTTCTGTATTAAGCCAAAAGCTTTTCAGATAGTGACGATATTATATGGTACTCTGAATAAGGGTCATATAAGTATCTTATTTCTTATATGGATCTCTGGGGTATGAGTCCTATAAGCGGTGAATGTGCATGGGGGAAGTTCACCAAAGAGCGGAGTTTTACTCCCACGTTGTACGACTATTGTTCAGACGGGAAAGGTAAAATGAGGTAACGTAAGGTGTTAACCGCTTTCATAATGTGTTATGTGCGACCATGCTATGTGTTGTATCTTGTTTGGCATCTTGCTGCATTCATAATAGCTTATTGAGATTTATTCTCACCCCTTCCCTTTTACTGTTTTAGATCGTGCTGAGACAGGTGACCTGAACCAGTGAGGCCAGGGATAAGAGTGTGAACTTTTGCTTTTGGGACTTGTCAGGTTATGTATATGAGTAGGTTGTCTGGGAGTATTTATTAAGTATTACTCTTTTGGAAAGATGTACATAAAACACTTTTGTAAAACAAAGTTATTTGGGGGTTTTCGATGTAATTGATCAGATTGTGGTTTGTTGAAGTTGTTATTGAAATTCCTCCAAGTGGAGATATTATCAGTTGATTTTGTTTATGGAAAATTGAGAATTGGTTTTCTTTTAAAGGGAAATAAATGTTTTTAAAATTTAAGATGGGTTTTCTTAGTTTGGGCTTCTCAAGCTTGGGACACGCGTTAGGTTCCGGGTTGGGGTGCTCACAGTTGGTATCAGAGCTTAGTTTAGAGGTCAAGGGTAGATGTCTAAACTAAGGGGGAGTGTGTGGTAATTAACGCCGAGTGTTTAATGCAGGAGTTTGTTCTAATGGCCGGAAGCAGTGATGACCAGCGAAGGGTTCCAGAAAATGAAGGAAATATGGGGACAGGTGGAATTCAGAATGAGGAGATGGTAAATTTATTTAGGATGTTTGTACAGAATATGGAAACTCGAGGGTCAACTCTGAATCAACCTAAAGGATGTCAAAGTGATGAATGGAAAAGGTTTGTGAAGATGAATCCACCGAGCTATAATGGAGATTCGGATCCGTTAAAGGCAGAAAAATGGTTAGAGGAAATGAACAAGATCTTTGAGGTTATGAAAAGTTCCAACGAAGAGAAAGTTAGATATGCCGTTTTCAAACTTGAAGGTCCAGCTGATCAGTGGTGGCAGATTTTGAAGGGAAGTTGGGAGCGGGATCATACGCCCCATACTTGGAATAATTTCATCCAGCAGTTCGAGGATTATTTTGTTTCAATGGTTACAAGGGACAAGAAGGAGATCGAATTCTTAGGACTAGAACAAGGGAACATGACGGTGGATCAGTATTCAGTCAGGTTTGAGGAATTGGCTAGGTGTTGCCCTCATTTGGTATCGCATGAAGCGAGAAGAGTTCATAGGTTTGTAAAAGGTTTGAGGATTGAGTTTAGGAAGAAATTATTGATGATAGCTTCGCTAATTATCAGACAGCCATAGATAGAGCATATAAGATCGAGAATGACATTGAGGAAAATAGTGAAAGATCGGAAAGTGGGATTAGAAATAAACTAAAGTATCTAGGACAAGGATCCAGAATCACTAGAGGACAGCCAAGGGCTTCAACTTCGGGGAGTGTGAGAGGGGAACTTGTTGTAGCTTCTTCGTCTAGGACAATATCCAGACATTATGGGATGATTTGTAAATTTTGCAAGAAGATTGGACATGCCGAAGATCAGTGTTGGAGTAAGCAAGGCAGGTGTATTAAGTGTGGAGAAATGGGACACTTTAGGAGGAATTGCCCAAGGTTGCAGCGGGGACGAGCTTCAAGCAGCGGTCAGCTGGGTGGACAACAAAGAGGTGGTACCAAAAGAGATAACGAAGGGGAATCAAAAGAGAAGGTCTAAGGTCGAGTATGTTTTTCGGGTCTAGGAGAGATAGTTCCCTCAGAGGTCACTAGAGGTATATTATCTGTCTTATGAGTTAGGGGTCATATTTTTATAGATCCTGTTTCATATCATTTATGTTTGGCATATCATTTTGCTTCTATGTGGCATACATTGCTTGAGATTGTTGTATGTGATCGAGGTGTCTGCTCTTATGAGAGAGTACCTCGAATCTCCTTTAGTTTACCACGATGGTGGTGTGATTATAGCTGGGCATGTATTGCCAGTAGATTTGGTATGATTACCAATTTGTGAATTTGAGATATACTTGACCTGGGTGGGCAAGTAGTTGTTGTGCACTGGTAGACTATCATAAGAAGTGAGTCTCCTTTTCTATGCCTAATTTACTTATATTGGTATTTGATATAGATAAACTCTTATGTGGAATTCTTGTTATATATAGGCATTAAAGGTGGAAGTTTTGGTTAAAAGTGTGAAGGGTATTTGGTATGTGTTAGACTTGCATAAGAAGTCTTTCCGAAAATTTTATGTACTAGTTATGAGTAGATGGTAAATGTGCCTTCATCGGAGTATCTCATGTGTTGGTTCTGGGTATGGTAAGCAGAATTTTAATCCTTATCTTGATGGCTTTATGGTAATTATGATTGATGACTTCTATGTATAATTAAAGTTCTGGGAAGATCATGAAAATCATTTGAGAGTTGGGTTAATGATCCTTTGTGAGGAGTCCTTGTATGCAAAGTTTAGCTAGTGTGAGTTGGCTCGAGAAGATTCCAAATTTTGGGTTCTATAGTCTTAAGCTTGGATGTTATCATGGATCTTACGAGGATTTAGTCCGTGATCTTTAGGTTGGCAAGTACTACCGAAGGAATTTTTAGGGAATTCTTGAGAATTGTAAAATCGTTGACTTAGTTAACTCTAAAGGATATATAAATGGTATAGGATGTAATAAGGATGAATCATATTGATAGATATGGAGAATAGATTGGCTATAGATCTGATCCTTACCTTACCTAGTGGATGTGAGGACTTTGCGAAATTTTAAGTGTGTATTAAATGAAGATTAGGCTGTGATATTATGCAAAATGGGAAGTAATAGTGTATGTTTCGCGAAAGTTAACTTAGATAAGGCAGAATTTTCTTATCCTCTACTCGAGAGTGGCTGCAATTGTGTTGCGTTAATTAAGTGGGAACCTTATCTTTTTGAAGCTTTTTTTGGGATTTGTTACCGATCCTAAGAGTTTGGAGAATTTAGTTACTCGAAAGGAAGAGATTAGAGGACTATCCAGGTTCTTGAAGAATAGGTTGTGTGTTGTGTTATGGATTTCCTTTCAACTTGAGAAGTTAATTAACCTTAGCGAGCTTGCGTATAATAATAGTTTTTAGTTTAGCATTGAATTGGTACCGTGTGAAGCTTGGTATGGGAGAAATTAATTGTATGATCCCTCGTTTGTATGGAGTTCCACCACTAATGACGATTAGACGGATGGGACTTTTGCGGGAGAACCGTTGGGAGTTATTAGAATTTGCAGCTCAGAGAATTGAAATCCTAGAGTAGTCGGTTGTGAAATGGTATAGAAGAATCAAGCCTTTGAGGAAACTATTTGAAATTTGTAATTTGAAATACGTGATGAATATTTTTTTTATTTGTTCATTAAGGTAAGCAAGTTTAAAATTCGGGGCGAATTTTCTTTAAGGGGGAGTGAGTGTAACGACCCTAACCCTAGGCCCTAATTTAGCATTCCATTATATGCATTTCATATTATTTGTTGACCTTAGGTGCTCATATTATGTCTTTTATTTTTATGAAGAGTTAGGATGGTTGTGAAATAACTTTAAAGCCTTAGAATTTAATTGGAAATAAGATAAAGTATTTTGGGAAAAGTATAATAATTGAAAATAAATGAAATATTATAATTGGTCAAGGTGTGTTGTGTAAGGATTTAGAAATTGAGGTGTTCGATGCATTTTCTTAAACTTGGGGGACTTAAGTGGGCTAGGTGGGAAGATGTCCCTTTAAGTTAGTCAAAGGGAGGTCATACTTCTCCCCTTTTCACCATTCTCTTCTTTAATCTCCCCATCCCCCATCATCTTCTTCATTCTCCTCATTTTTCCCCCATGGAAACTCCTTCCCTAAGCTTTCCCTTCCAAAAATTATAGCAAATTCAATTCTCTTCCATTTTATGATCCGATTGTACTTTCTTGTTCGTAGCGGCGAGGGGAGCGCATCAAGCCCGGAAAATAGTGATTTCATCTTGTGTGGTTAAGGTAAGTTATTATGAATTCCTTCTAAGAATTGCTCACTTTATGTGTTATTGAATATCTTGTTGAAAGAAAAGGATTTTTGGTATTTTGAATAATGTTATTTGAGTTGAAATGGGTTAGTCAAGGTTAAATTAATTTTTGGTTGTAAAATGGTGATCTAAGATTGAAAGAAGAATGGTATAGAGTAATTGTGAATGTTAATGGTTTAAGAGGAAGTATTGAATTTGGGTTTTAGCCAATTTATTAGAATTTGAAAGTGAAGAAAATGGTTAGTAATGTGTTATAGTGTTAATGGTTTATAGGAAATGGTTGCATGTTAAAATGAAATAAAGTTTTGGTACTAAAAGGTTTTGGTTAGTGTTGGGATGTATTGGATAGAAGTAGAATGGTTGTTCTAAGTGGTATAATGGTTTTGGGATGTTATTGATACAAATGGAATTTGTCAAAGAGTAAGAGGAAATGGTTCAAGTTGAAGTAGGAATACTAGTTCATGAAATGTTTGGTTTTGTTATTGTATTTTTATCATTGTTGTTTGATAATTTAGAGCACTTTCTTGGGTTGAGAAATAGAGTAATGACCTAGAGTAAAGTTGTTGTTCATGGAAGTGATAAAGAGTGTAAGAAAATGGGTTGAGTTAGATTAAGAATGTAAACTTGAAATGTGGGGGTGAAATGAGTAGGAAATCAAATTGTAAGTAGTCTAGGTTTATACTACTTTGGTTTAAATGGTTTTAGTATGAGTTTTGGTGAAGGTTAGCAACCCCTTTTTATGCCTTTGTTCGCACATACCAGGTGCGCGCCGCTTTCATTCTCGGTCACTTCCTGCGCGCCACTAGGACCCGATGTCGCGCCCACTAGGACCGGTGCGCGCCCGCTCTCGATTTTCGGCATTGATTCATTTTTCTTCCGTAATTTCCTTTAGGTCCTCCAGAAAATTGAACCCTCTTTAACTATAATTGTAGTAGAACATTTTAGCTATACAACGCGTATCTTCTTTGGTCAAAATGGAATTGTGGAAGTAGTTTAAATATTGTCCGGAAAATGGTTGATAAGCTTGATTTGTAACTTCACCAAAGTGGTTCAAACTTGGGAAATAGATCTTGACTTTTATAAAGGTTATTCAAGGATGTGTAATAACTAAGTAGGAATGGTTTAGGGTACATGGTGACATTATTTGCTCCCATATCCTTGGTGGTTAGTTTTGAATAGTGTTAAAGCTATAGGTTACACTATTGCTGTTAGTTAGAAATGTTTATGTAGCACATTGTGGCATTGTTATCTCAATTGTGGAATTATTGATTTTGTGGGTACCTTGATATCCCAAGTGTGGATTATTTGGCTTATTGTTATATTGTATCCCCAAGTGTGGATTATCTGGCATATTGTTATATTGTATCCCAAGTATGGATTATTTTGTTATATTGTTACCTTACTTGAATTCATATTCATTGATGGTATTATGCATAGTGTATTAAATGGATGCTGCACTATAATATTGATTTAACATGAGTATACATTACCATGTTGTTATATTCTTATCCCTTTGGTGGATTTTATTTCAAGTATCTAATATGTGCTTGAACGTGTTTATATTATATGTGATTCTGGTATAATGGAATTCAATCAATTATGGATTTGTTCTATAAGTGATCAAGGTTCATCATACTGTGACCGTCCCTCTCATGGCCACAGAGTGGGAGTGCTAGCTTCGTATTGAGCCAAAAGTCTTACAAATACCAAGCGATTTTATGGAGTTAGGTGGAATGCTTCTGTATTAAGCCAAAAGCTTTACAGATAGCGGCGATATTATATGGTTTTCTGAATAAGGGTCATATAAGTATCTTCTTTCTTATATGGATCTTTGGGGTATGAGTCCTATAAGCGGTGAATGTGCATGGGGGAAGTTCACCAAAGAGCGGAGTTTTACTCCCACGTTGTACGACATATTGTTCAGACGGGAAAGGTAAAATGAGGTAACGTAAGGTGTTAACCGCTTTCATAATGTGTTATGTGCGACCATGATATGTGTTGCATATTATTTGGCATCTTGCTGCATTCATAATAGCTTATTTGAGATTTATTCTCACCCCTTCCCTTTTACTGTTTTAGATCGTGCTGAGACAGTTGACCTGAACCAGTGAGGCTGGGGATAAGAGTGTGGACTTTTGCTTTTGGGACTTGTCAGGTTATGTATATGAGTAGGTTGTCTGGGAGTATTTATTAAGTATTAATCTTTTGAGAAGTTGTATATAAAACTCTTTTGTAAAACAAAGTTATTTGGGGGTTTTCGATATAATTGATCAGATTGTGATTTGTTGAAGTTGTTATCGAAATTCCTCCAAGTGGAGATATTATCAGTTGATTTTGGTTATGGGAAATTGAGAATTGATTTTCTTTTAAAGGGAAATAAATGTTTTTAAAATTTATGATGGGTTTTCTTAGTTTGGGCTTCTCAAGCTCGGGACACGGCAAGTTTAGGTTTCGGTTTGGGAAGTGCTCGCACGTGTCATGTCCCCTTATCTCTGATGGTACTCACAATGTTTGTTCAGTGTTCTTTTTCCCCTTGCCATTAGGGGTTCATTTTTGGGGCCGGCCCAAAATCCACATTGCTCGATATTTCGCCATCGCTGAGATCTGCTCCGTCAAAGGAGTATACGAGTCCTGGGTACTTTTCAGCCTTTCCTTGCTTGTTTTTCCCTTTATCTCCGGCTTTAGTCCCTTTTTTGACTTTGCTCGCCTCACCATCGTCTCTACGGCCTTTCCTTCTCTCCGCAATCTTTCTTTCCTCAGCCTTGGCTACAGCATATGCCTTGGCGTAGAGATCCTTTCTCGGGATTTAGCCGGGATGGACTTTTGTGAGCCTCGTAGTCCAAAGTGGAAGAAACAACACCATGCTCCGAAACAAGGGCTTGGATAATTTTCGATCCGTCGCACATCCTCATCGATCCGATCCACCAACTTCTTGAATCCTTTTGAAATAGCCATGGAGCTTTCATTGGCTCCTGGGCGATATTACCATCAGATCGCTGATAGGCGCTCTTTCGACGATCTCCTATTGCCAGAATCTACCCAAGAATTTTTTCCCTCATCTCGTTCTCCATGAATCAATGTGCTTCCTTTGAAGGCCTCTAAACCACCATAAAGTCAAGGCCGGGCCAATGTGCTTGTAAGAGCCTTACACATTACATCGTCGTGTCCCGAAGTTCTGTATACCACACATTCGAGCTTCGAAGATGTTTCGCATGTGGATCTAACGCGCGCTTGGCCGAGCCGTCATATTGTTTTAAATCAGGGTAGCTTAAACTCCGGTTCTCGGGAGGTCCCATCTCCAACATCCATGGCGCCAATGGTTTCAGAGTGCCAACATCATATTCTGAATCGCCACTTTCCACATTCTTTCTTTTGGCCGTCAATTCCTCAACTTGTCGTTTAAGTCTTAGAAATTCCCTCATATCCACATCTCCCCGCAGACCGACGGAGGGAATCCCGTCCCGACGAGGCCCTCAGGCAATGGTGTGTTCGACCGCCGCCTCTCGTAGGGGGAGAGTCATCGAGAGATAGTTCTCTCTCCCCGTATCTTCGTGGCGGAGCATTTCCGCCTCTATGTGATCGCGATCAGGTTCTCTGTCACGATTTATGGTGAGTGCATGTTGCCCTCTCCCTATAGCTCGGCGCTCGTTCATTTATTAAAGAAGGGGTCATTTGACGACCGCGGACAACTTTTGGTTTTGATTTTGATCGGGATTTTCATTGGCTAGGAAGTTCTACGAGGCTCATTATCCGCCTCACCCCGTCTTCACCGCGACATTCCCTCACTTCGCCGACGATCGAGGTGCGCCTTCCCGAGATCAAGCTCGTGGCACTACTGCTCATTCTGGCCATGCTCTCTTCACGACATGACCATCGTTCCTCTCGGTTCCTTCTT